>JARKIB010000385.1:0-119283 GCA_029378385.1 Mycena metata | reverse complement strand
TCGAATGGTATCTGCGGAAATTCGTAAGACAGGGGCTTCCGACATAGTCGACAATTACTGAAGGCGTGGGATAGGTTCGTACTACGCGTATACGCAAAATAAGTTAGTAGTGGGTCGTGGCGATCGTGGTGATCCCTACTGTATCGTCATACGACGCGGAAGCACTGGTATTCTGCTCTGGGCTACCACACATATTTGTCAGCGAACGTAGAAATCTTAAGCTGGGCTTACACAATGACTTGAAACCGCCGATCGATGAGGTGCCGGGTGTGTACGTGACGCATCAACGACAGGAAGCTCGACAGGACCTTCATATGCCGGAAGTTAAGCGCTACAACAACTGAGGGCCAGTAACCATCCGGGCCGATCCGGTCGTCGACCCAGCTACGGGCTTCGTCTCCCAACTGTGTCAACACATCGTTGGCATTTGCTGGACCCTGGGTCGACAGGGAGGAAATATAGGAGGGGAGAAAACGAATTCCGTAACCCTGGGAATAGAAGGAAAAAATGAAAAAAAAAGGAAATCAACAAAGGAAAATTGAACGTACCCGATCTGCATACTTGAAAATACTGGTCAAAATGAAAATTTCAGTAAAGAGTCGATTAAGCTCGGTTCTGCTCACCGCTGGGGTTGGGTCGCTCTACGCTCCGACAAGTAATGGCCGTGGAGCAAATTCATGGTGAATGTATTGCATCCTGCTAGTTGGAATTTAAGAAATAATCGAGAAGTGATAAGATGTGTCAGAACATACTTTCGAGCGCTCGAGCCGCACGGGGAAGCATCCACACATTGGCCCCGTCCCAACCGAGGGAACACACGTCGAGGTCGAAATTTAATAGAACATCCTTGGGATTGCTCACGAGTTTGAGGACGATTTGGACCCTTCGAATGGGATACTCCGCGTAAAATGTGATGGTATGAGAATTCCTGATCACCAGGGTCCGCATGCCAGTGGGTAGGTTTGAACGAAAGACATCAAAAATATGCAGTATTTTCTTATTGGCAGCGTCAGCTGACAACCCATGAAGATACAGGTCGATATCCGACGAAGCCCAATGGCCTGGGTGGTGCGAGTGGAATGCAGATGGACGAACAACCATCAAGGCACCGAGGACCATTCCTCCAGCAGCAAATACGTTGTTCCAATCGAGGTTGTCGAGCAGATGGTCCGACAAGACCTCGAAATTTCTTTTGAAGGCCGTTGTAGAGGGTTGAATGCATATGTGGCTCTCGCGATCTTCGCAAAGAATTTCGAAACCAGGGAGGGCATCGAATCGAAAAACGAGGCGAGCTTCCGAGGTGAGAATTGAATTAGGAAAGATTACCGGAGCATCCTCAAGAGTGAGCATTCCAGTCCGCCAATCGTCATGCTGGCTGTCCCGAAGCCATCTTTCGTTGACAAGAATCCTAAAGGACGAAATAAGCCGGGACCCTACGTTTATACGGAGATAAACCACCAATCATCGATCCTGGGTTCGGAAAAAATCTCAGAGCACTCGTGCCGAGAGGGATCGTGGCATCGAAGCAAAGCACGGTAAAGGAACAGATATGATATGGTGGGCCACTTCCAAATAACGTGCTGCAGCACGAAGGAAGGGAGCCAGAGAACCAGGAGCCCAGGTAAGAGCTTCATCAGGGCAGAGATAAAACTATATCTATTCCTAGATTGTCTCGCCAGATACCGGGCATGAGCGGCTACGTTTTTTTGGACGGCCTTTTGAGCTATCACGGAAGCGTTGCCCCACTCGCCCACATCGGGTAACGACGCTAAGACGCGAGTCAGGAACTGATGTGCCGACAGTGCCAGAGAATAGAGTTTCGTACCTTGGGACATTTTTTCTTGGGAAAAGGAGGAGGTCTGGGGGTAAAGGGAGGCGACGACCACGGTTTTATACCGGCGAGTATGGAAGCGACTCAAATGACATACCGTTCATGCTGAGAGAAGGGACTGATTGAAAATCCGAAAGTAATTCTTCACTGGGCCAGCGTGTATTGAATGCGATCTTCAGGCGTCTTGATAATGACTGCCAATGGCAACGAATCAGGGTGCCGCTGTGAGGAACAGTGAGGGTGTGCGAGTACACGGCCGTTCCCAGGCTGCTGGACTTGAGACGAAATTCGACGAATGGCAACCGCCGAATCCGTGGGGAACGGCCGCTAAGGTATGACGGTTCGTTTGTACAAAAATAGAATTCGCACGCGCGCGACCCCAAAACGCGCGCGCGAGGTTAAATATATTATAACTACATACCGCTAGCCAGTGCGGCAGATATCCTAATGACTGTGACTTGATCCGCTACCACCACCATCGAAAATCGAAGTTTGCCGTTGGCGCACCCAGCTACCTGACATCCCACCGTGGATGCAGGAGTGGGCACCAACTAAGCACTTTGTATACAGATGAGGAGCACAGGACAGGGAACTCAGGGAAAATAAAATTGATACGACATCTGCGATAACAGAGCTGCATCCAGCTCATGTTGGTGTATGGCTGCCTGCGACGCACACCACATCGTGCAGCCTGCACGATGTGGTGGCGGGCACGGCCGTCTTTTTACGGCCCGTTGAGTGGCCTTTTTGAGCTGCAACGGGACGGGACGGTCAACGGGACGGCCGTCGCGGCCGTAACAACGGCTTCCACTGTTGACTTTGTTCGAGGGCCCTGTTTGAAGGTGATCATGGCTCCTTACAGTCCATAATAAACAGGAGGATCGTGTGGAGGTAAAGGATAATTTTTAGACCTCTTTGAGCCCGACTAGTGTCCCAAATGAATTTTGAACTGACATGTTAGGTCTTTCCTAAAACGGAATGATAGTCCGGCAAACTTCGGCTGAGTTCAATATAATCTCCATTCCATCCAGAACTCCGAGGAAAAGTCAGAATCAGTTGCAAGTACACAAAGGGTGGTTAATCACCCAGAGAAAACACGATTCACGGCCAAAATAGGTTGTCACACCCGTGTGCCGTCGATTTGCCGTTCCGGCCCGTTAAACAACGGGCCGTTTTTGGACCTCTGAGATCTCCAACGGAACGGGCACGGCACCCGTTCGACGGGTGCCGTCAGACCGTCGCAACGGCAACGGGCGGCAGTCCTACGTGCAGGATGTACTTGGGACTTCCTGTCAAGGACGCTACCCGCCACAGCCCACCGCGCCCCCAACTACCTCAGGATGCCCGCCATTTTCCACTGCTAGCCAACAGTGTATCAATGTGCCATTGCATCAACTCACCATACTTAACCTCATCTCGAGACGACAACATCTCAACTTTGATATTTCATCCCACCGAAACAAGCAACAAATCACGGCGGATGCGTTTTCAAGATTGTTGTTCACAATTCATACCTTCTTTTAGTATTTGCATGCATGCCCAACGGGACTGCAGTTCCTTCGACCGCGATGCAACTCTCATCAGCAAACCAGCGTTCCAGCTGTAGAAAGGGTACCCTTTACGTAGTATTACGTAGTGCCACATCCTATACTTTAAAACACGAAGAGCACAGCTTTTTTGATAAATCATGTGATAAGTCACGAGTTGGTTCCCACGATCTCGGAATCCGCCGTGAAGTGGGCGAACCCTGCAAACACGGAATCCACCGTGTCTTTGCGAGCACGGAATGTGCTGTGAAGTTTCAATCAAGCACGCGCCGCAGGTGGGTCCCCTCAACTTGTAGTGTTATGTAGTTCCGGTGTCAACTACGTAGTTCTATGTAGTGAAAGGACATTTTGCTGATGCCTCGGTGATGCGACGGGGTTTTTTCCCACTGGGTCGGTTTACCTGCGCACACCGGCTCGATGTTTGGCCGTGTTGAGCAGGGAGTGCTTGTCGTGCTGGTTGGTTCTCCGCCCCCCGCTGGTAGTTGGCTGGTAGTATGTTGTGCTCTAGGGGCATCTTGGAGTTAAATGTGCATAGCCACCCATATTCTAGCTACATGTTTGTTCTTAGTAAACTGGCTGTTCCAATTGTGGGACCGCGCCAGTATAATTTATTCCTCCTCCTCCTCCTAATGCTACCAGGTAACCAGTGTCCGCTCAAAGCCCAAGAGGTGGGTGTTGAAGTGAATGGCCGGAGTAGGCCGGAGTTCTGAGCCCGAATATTGGGCTGGGGGAAGGACAGAAGGGGTGTGGTAAGATTTTCAACTCCCAGAGTGATAATGGGGGAATTGGTTGAGGAGTACATGAGCAAGTCGAGCAAGCTGGGCGACATGGGCGAGATGAACAAGAGAAGAAGAGCGTTGTCATGGATGCCGCCTAACGAAACACAGCCACTCTTGTTAAGTGTCAGTCATGATCACGACACGTGTGGAAAAATGCCAAGGTCTCCTCAATTAATTTGTTCTACTCCTCGCTGGCCCAACAAATAAGATTGAAACATTTGTGAAGTACTGCTCCTTAAGTGGTTTAGTGGGTGACTTCCCGTAAGCATTAAAAATTCGAGTCGAGTTTCTGGGGGTGTCAATGATGTCGGCTACCGTTAAAATGAGAAGTTATATTCCAGCCTGATTCCCGTACGGACATTTATTATTATTGAGAATAAACGCGGTTTGCAAACACAGCGTAAACAACACGTCAATTCTTCCGCTTCCATCATCCCTCTCGACATGGATTTCGATGTGTATCTTCTCCTTGAAATGTCCCAGGACCTCGAGGACGAAGAAGAAGACTGGGAGCAGGCGGCCGCATCAGCAAAATGTTTCGTGTCTGGCGAGGTCTGGCAGGGTATGGCACCAGGCCATCAGACATACCATACCCCCACAATATAGTATGGTTCCAGAATGACCTGCATCGAACTCTACCGTGAAAGTGGTCCCATACCGCGCCATATTCACTTTATGGCTACAGTATTGTTTTTTTATCAGATGCTCAGTTAATGGTTGTGTGCACCAGAATTGAATAAAAGTGATGTATAATCGCACACACTATACTACAAACATGGGTGAAGCGGCGCGCAGTACTCTACTGAATACGAGGCACCCACAGTGTAGCAAGGGATGCCTGGTCAATCCGCGGGGGCACCGTGAGCGAGGAACGTGGACCAGGCGAAATGGATCCCCGATGTACACCTGTGTTGGTCTGAAGTGAATAAGGGTTGAGATAGTGGGAAGGATAACACACCTATTGGATCCCTACTCCATTTACCCTCAATAAAGTGTTGAAGGCGGGCGTTTGAGGCGCCTAAAAACATATGGGTGAGCTTGCAGATACTTGATAAGAAGCTTGGAGCTTGAAGCCAAGGCGTCGAAGATTGCTTGGCTTAACGCTTTAGACTTGACGGTCTTGAAAAAGAGGTCACCTGAAGAACATCTTGAAGGCTTGGAGGAAGTTTGTGTCCTTGAATTCTGAGAAGGCTTGAGATGGATTGACCGATACGGGTTGACTACACCGGCTTGAAAGTCCAGCGCAAGTACAGTAGTCGAGCTTAGCTCCAGTCTTGAGAGCTTGAGGGGCATCTTGAAGGGATTGAAGGACATCTTGACGGTGAAGGACAGCTTGGCTCCTTGAAGGGAGTTGAGACCTTGCGATACCGTGGAGGAGTCGACAGCTCGACGTGACAGCCATTTGAGCAACGAGAGCAGAAACTTGAGGGATTGAACAGAGATTTGAGGGAACCAACGGAGCCAACAGCGGGGAGGGCACAGCGGAGGATAGAGAGAGAACCAGCGAGTGGGGTGGTGGCGAGAGACAAAAGACGATGTGACGTGGCATCCATCAAATGTCAACCAACATCGATCAATCACGGAGTTTGATGGCTGGACTTGTCGAGATTTTCTTTCAGAGTCTTCGCATCTGCTCCGACCTTCAAGTTGGCGCTCCCGGAAGGTATCCAGAACAATTTCCGTGGCAATGTGACATGCCCCGGGTTTCGAATGCCAGTGGCTTGCTGGTGAAATTCCTTTCACTTACTTTCAATAATTCAAACATTGGCGTTTTCACAGTCTCAGCCCAGTTTCACAGCTGAAAAAATTTGTTTGAGTCAATAGCGAGTGCCTGTGAAAGACCTCACTAAAATTTCACGCAGGAAAAAAATGGGAAGTTGTAAAAAGTGGGAATCTGACGGTATGGTGGATCTGGAGCATAGCCACCGCCAGACCATCCCAGACGTCCATACCGCCAGACACGAAACATTTTGCTGATGCGCTGCAGCTGCCTGTATACTGCTGAGAGCAGACGAAGCACGACGCTTGCGCGCAGAACGGCGCAACAGGACACGCCTCTATCTCTGCCGCCCCCAGTTGCTTCGAAACCCGTGCTTTGATACCCCTTGGCAGGCTCTCCATGCCAGTGGCAACGACCGGGCATTCATCACCACAATGGGCTTTGACGTCGCCACATTTTCTGCCATAATCGAAGCTGGTTTCGGTGCGGCTTGGGCTGCAACTCCTATTCCCCGCGACGATGTCGCACCCGCTGGCAAGCCTCGCCTTGGGGTGCACTCACTGGACGCCGCTGGCCCGCTGGGCCTCGCTTTGCACTACTTAAATTCCACCATGCGCGAAATCAGCCTACAGCAAATCTTCGCTCTCATTCCGACGACAGTCTCGCACTACATCACCTTCGGCCTGCGCATCCTCCTTGGTGTTCTACGTAGAATGTCGGACGCCAAAATCCAATGGCCCGGATCGGTCGAGGAATTCCAGGCGTTGAACAACTTGATTGTCCAACGTCATCCCCGTCTGACTAGGGCGTTTGCCAGCATCGACGGGCTGAACTTGCCTGCTTAGACTGCCGACGAGGAAGAGATGGAGAACACGATGTACAACGGATGGCTCTGCGAGCGTTTCATCAGCTCTGTATTTGCTTTCTCCCCGCGCGGTGTGAGCTATCACTTTGTGATTAGCTCTAGACGCCCTGCTAGGGAGAACAAAAGCGCCTTTCAGGGTGACGGCTCGAAGCATGGTCACTGGCGCACTTGCACATTGGAAATCACTGATGAAAATCACTGGCGCACTTTTGAAACTTGACGGCTAAATCACTGGCGCACTTTTGGAACTTAACGGCTAGATCACTGGCGTGCTTTGGGAAGTTGCAAGCGCACTTGCTCGCGGGGCATTCGAAAACGCTAACACACTTTGGGGAATTAACGGCGCTGCTTTCCGGCGCACTCAAAGATTACAAGGGGCGCGCGCGTTTGAATCCACTGGCGCACTTACAGATGGTTCAGAAAATAAAGGTGCGCTTTCGCAAATAAAAAGAGGTAGCTTCGTTCCTTGAACGAAGCTACCACTTTAAAGGTCAGACCCCAAATTGAACGAGGGTAGCGGATTAAATATTGCCATTGAGCCCATCAAGAATCCGTGCACTAACCACTGTGCTATCTGGCCGTGATTTAAAACGAGTCGTGCACGACTATCAATGACTCGCAAAGAGAACACGCCACACAAGAAAAAGCCTCACCAAAAGCGCCTCACCAAAAACAGGCCCAACCTTGACACTAGGGGCAAGAACCCATGCACATGGAATCCATGTGCAATAAACGCAGGTTCAACGCAGATGGACCGGAAATATCAAAAGGTAATGTAAAGACTTAACAATGGTTCTTTAATAGACAAAGGCCAGACAAAGGCCAGACAAAGGGCAGGGGAGGTTTCCCAGGTGCAGGGAATCATGCCCTGAGCTGGTCCTGCCCTTTGTCTACCTTTGTCTTGCCTTTGTGTAGTAAAGAACCATTGGCAAGCTGTCGCGATATCTCCGGTCCATCTGCGATGGACCTGCGTTTATCGCACATGGATTTTATGTGCGTGGGTCCTTGCCCCTAGTGCGAATCGAACGAGGAGCTCACAGTTAAAGGAAATAACGTTGCAATAACAACTGCGCGCGATACCATTACGCCACTGGGCCATATCCACAACTCAAAACTTTCAACTTGAGCCATCTGAAAAGGGCACGATAGAAAATAATTACGAAGCACCCCACCAAAAGACAGGAAAAAGGCGCTGTGCACTAAATAAAAGGTGCTTCGTTCAAGGGTATAGCTTGAACGAAGCCACCGTGTGGACAGACCCCGAATCGAACGAGGGTAGCGGACAACATGGCATTCCATAATCAAGATGTCCGTGCACTAACCACTGTGCTATCTGACCGTGATACCTAGTTGCCCAGGGAGCGACAACAAACATTAGAAAAATGTGCTTAACAGAAAATGCGCCACGCGCAGGAAAAAGGCGCGCGCAGGCGCTGCTTGGACAGAAGGCGCGGGGCGCTATTCCAAGGAAAGGCGCCGAGGGCTATTTAAAGGGAAGGCACGGGACACTACGAAGAAAGGCGCAAGGCGCCGCACTGTTCAAAGGAAAAGCCGGCGCAGTTTGAAGAAAAGAGCGCGAGCGCGCTTTGGAGAAAGCCGCCGGAGATGGACGAATGGGGAAGCAGGGAATAGGTATATAAGGAGAGCGCCAAGGAGGGAGAAGGCATCTAATTACCTCCACTGCATACTGCTAAAGGAAAGGCGCTCCCATTAAAACGGGAGGCGCTAATCCAGTACATTGTCAAATCGAATATATTAGTGTGCCTTCACGAGAGTGGGGTAACAAGGTCACCTTGACCGCGGTTGTACAGAATAGAAACTGCGCGAGAAACCTCCTAGACAAGAAAGGAGGAAACATTGGAAATAACAGGTGTTGAAGCACGCGTTCAGTTGAAGAAAAGCGCGGCACGATCCTCCAAACAGCCGGCAGACCTACTCAGGCTGCGTGTAACTGTTGACTTTCGGTGCTCATAACGCACACCTTGCGTGCATAGGGCGCATTTATCGAGAAGGCGCCTTTTACCAACTCGACTATACCATTTCCCCCATCCAATTCGGCGAACTTCCCTCAACTAGCTAGAAAGGCGCCTCGCGCCTGGCTATTCGGGCATGCACCATTATTCGGATTGCGAAGGAGCGCGCTACAATCTGACGGCGCTGTGTTTACCCAGTTCTGAAGAAACTGCTTGCGCGCCCTATACAAAGCAAGGAGATACAAAAACACCACAATACCCGGGTTTACCGAGTAGGAGCGTACTTTACATCGCAGAGCGCCAATCCTTCGCACGAGTGTAGAAGAATCTCGCATCGCGTCTTTCTCGGAAGGCTAGCCCCCAACGAGAGACAAAACTCTCGAGGAACCTAGCGCCTTCTCTGAATCTGCTACTCGCAGAAGAGAAATCTGTATACACCACCACCACCATTTAAAATTATCATTGCGTAGAAGTAAAGAGCGCTTCTAGCCCGCTTATTTCCCTCTAGAGGACGTACAACATTTGTATTGCAGTTTGACTGTAATTCCACGGCCAGATTCTAGTACAATAACCGCAGTCCACATCACAGCGGTACGTGAATTGCACTGAGCTTCATGCATGTCTAATACTATCACAGGTACCATAATTGCCGCAAAGCTCAATGCGCCCGGAAGCTGGCATGATTCTCGGGTCGCTCAACCAATCTACGAGAAGCTTCGCAGTAGAACACCCGATGGGTTCTACTTGGTCGCAGACACGGTGCTTCCCCGCGGCTCTGCCCAAATCGACGGCAAGATACGTGCCCCGATCAAGACCGGCCAGCGCATTTGAGGCACCCCCCTTCAGATCGAAGAGAGGCTCGTGTTCAATCGCGAGCTGCTCCCGTACTGCCAAACGGCCGAATGGGGGATGTACACCATCCAAGGATCTTTCGGTTGCCTCCGACTTCCTTTGGACATCAGCAACCAAGATGAGCGGGGCGACTTACTGGAGGTTTGTACGTGGTTGCACAACCTGCGTGCACAACGTGTCGGCCACAAGCAGCCTGCATGCACAACGTGTCGGCCACAACCAGATCCGCACCGTGTACATGCCGCTCTGGAGGCAGAACGAAGCGGATGAGGAGGTCTGGACCAATTTTGAGAACATGCTGTTCTCTGAACAGCGGCGTGTGGATCGAGTTTCCCGCTTCCACAACTTTCCTCAATATTGGAAGGCATATGGTATAAGGGATACGATAATGGGAGGTGAGACCATGAATAAGATACTTATCAGCAGGAGTGTCCTCCTGCTGCACTGCAGGGCTGATGATGAACGCCATGGGGGCGCCGCGGCACGGCGTCACTCGACAGCGTTGCCGTTGACCGAGGGCACGGGACGGTCGGGGCTCGCGAGCACCTGGTTGCGAAGGCGCGAAGGGCTGGGGGTGGAGGTGTGACGGCGGCTGAGTGCGCGGGAGCTGCGAGACCGGGACCGGGATTTACGAGGGGCGAGGGGTACACGGGGTTGGAAGGGGTTGTCGTTCTCATTGTGGTCGTAGTCGTAGTCGTCCTGGAAGTTGTAGTCGAAGTCATCTGAGTCTGACAGCCAGTAAGTCATGGCGCCGCCATCGGGATAGATGCGCTCACAGCAAACAGGTTCCCGCTTCGGGCAACGAGGGGTAGAGGCACGACGACTACGGCCACTTGCTGCGCTGCGCAAACTGCTCCCTGCGCAGCCCGAGCTCCGCCATGAGCTTGGCCCTCAAGGTCACATGATTGAGTTGGTGCTCGATGTCGTGGACGCGGTTCTGGAGCACGTTGAGATGCTTGGCAACAGGATGGGGTGAATGCTAGGGCAATGGAGAGCTCACTAAGGAACTCAACACTAAACCACTCAACACAACACACACACAACAACACTAGGTTATCGCTCCAAAATGTTCCTATTGAATTCGGGTCTACGTCGTAGTATGCGACTAAGATTGGACTTTCAATATGAATCTTTGTGGGGTTTTGTATAGCTTGAAGGAGACTTCAGAGACAAAGGTTGTCCTGAATGCGACGCAACAGCAGTAAATGCTAGTCTGTGCAAATGTCAACGTGAACCAGGGGGTGAACCGTGTTCTATCAAGGGGGGAACCTTATAGTTAAATAAGGGTCAACCTAAGGGTGGCGCGTAGGCTCCTCAGGGGCAGGTTTGCGAGATATAGTTTGTCCAAGAAATGGCCCCTCCCACGGATTGCCGCAGATAGCAAGGAGTAGTGTTGCAAGGTACAAGTGTCCAACTCTTCAGAACACTGCTGGGGTCTGCCTTTAGATCCAACAGAGGACTGTGTGTTTAGCACAGGATGTTTCTTAATTTATATGTGAACGTCAATTGCGAGCAAACAACGTCGAACTTAGGAAGCTTAGATTCACACAAAGGGTTTATCCAGCCGACTGAAACCGAATTTATAGAACAACACTAATCAGAGATGTAATGAACACAATTCTCCGTGGAGCCAACCTGAGAACACTCTTCTCCCTTCAGGACCAGTGTGGACCTCTCAGTCGGGGCTATCCAGTATACAGGAGGGGGGAATGAACTCTGTGAGAACATTCTACCAACCTTCAACAGACCATGGCCGAAGCCTAGGACATTTTGGGGAGGCAGAATGCACTGTCTGAACCACGTTCTTTACAGGGTTTTTATACTACTTCGAGAATATACATACAGTAAACAGATATGAGTAAAATAGGCAATTATTGTTCATGCGGCAGCCACGGAAACGCCTGCCGGGTCCATTCGTAGTTGATGGCCAATTGAGGAAGTCAGCTTGAATGACTTTCCTGGCCGTTTTGGGTATATTTGCATTTCCGCCGGAAACGTCATCCTTCCGCCGGAAAGCCGTGCACACGAATTGCACCGGCCTGGTTGCTAATCCAGCCCTTTCAGTTATTCAGCGGTTCTATTGAGATCATGTGAGGAGTCTAGACACTCTAGAACCTCCGTCTTGACCAGCCCAGTCCCTGCATCCCCGACCGGACCATTGGATAGGGAGAAATGATCTGCCGACATGCCGGATCAAGTCTTGGTGACACTACCACACTTGGTAGTAGTCGAGTGTTTGATCCTGGGTGCGCTCCACCGAATAAATGACTTGTTTTGCCCGTCTGAAGGTTTGCGCCGGAAAACTGGTTTTCCACCGGAAACTGGTACCGGACTTCGTTTGTCCTTTGACACCTTCTACTAGTCTACAGTGGGTCAAACACCACTCATTGGTATCCTGATCCCTTGCAACATGTAGCTTCTATGACTTTGGTCTTTCAGAGGTTTGCACCAGAAAACTGGTTTTCCGCCGGAGACTGGGTTTTGGCCTCGCGCCGTCCCCCAATACCTTCTACTCAATTCTAAGGCTCAATTGACCCTCCTGGGTACCCTAAGTCCCTTTAGACATGCAGTCTTTGGTGCCCTTAGTAGATTGCACCCTCCCTTTGGCTAGCTGGGGCGGCCATTCTCCTTGGTGGTTCAACTATCTGTTTCCAGCATAGCAGTTTACAGTCAACAGTTTGGAGCTCACTTTGACTCTTTTATGTATCACCAAGCAGGGTTCCTGGACTCTGGTCGCAGTGCGACCGTTTCCGCCGGAAACGACTAGTTGCTTATAAGTCTTGTTTAAGGGCTTAAAAACACAAAAATCGCAAGATTTTGACCCTGGGTCGTCTCAACGTGTTTTGGGTGCGAAGGCCCTCCGAGAGGGCATGAGCGTCGCAAAGTTGTTGAGTGAGAGTGATGATTTGGGTGGTTTCAAGGCTGCGCTGCGCGGGTGCGTTGTTGTGGGCCCACTGCAATTGCGGATCGAACGCAGTGGAGAGCTTTGCTGCGAGGTCGCTGCCGCACGTGCGAGCCTTGCGTTTCAGCGCCAGAGAGGGTGCACAGCGAGCGATAGCCGTCACCTCGATGTCGGACGAGTCGATGTCCGACTGCAACTTGGTGCCGCTAAGCTCGCGAGTGCCGATGCGCTCATTCATGAGCAACTCCAACTCATGCGCGCGTTTGACCTCTGGGGGAGACTCTTCTTTTGTCTCACATGCTGCACTGAGTCGTTAGAGTTGCAAATAATATTATGGGAGATTTACAGGTCACACACCCCTTTGAACTTGTTCTCAATGGCCTTGGGCGGGCGCACTGCGTAACCATTGGCCTTTGCCCACTTGTTGTACTGATACTCGGCCTCCTTCCACCCCTTCGCACCAATGGGCAGCACATCCTCGACGCAACTGAACAAATGCTGCAGCTCCGTCTTGCCATAGCTAATGGAGCCGGCAGGTCAGCCACCCTTGCCGCGCTTGGCCGGGGCTCGTTGTCGTCCGAGCCAGAGGACACGCAGGGAACGCACGCACGCTTCTTGGGAGTGTCGGCGCGCTCCTTGCTTTTCCCGTTGCAACGACTCCCAGCGACCTTATCACCGCGTTTGAGGCCCTTGGCGTCAGTGATCGTGCCCGTGTGGGTGAGGTCGAGGTCACGTCTGTGGGGAAGAGGGGTTTGCAGAGCGGGATTGATGGGAATGGGGTGCTGGGAGCCGTGCTGCACAGGCCACAGAGAGAACTACATTCACAATGTTAGTGCTATGGAGATGAAGCTATCAAATTAAGACTGACCTCGAATGCTTGCTCCATGGGCTGGCTCGGAGCACCGTTCGCCCTTGCGTCCTAAAAGCAATGTTAGCATGTCATACCGTCCAGAGGCAAGCAATACATACCAAGGTAGCCTGCAAGACTTGAGGGCCTTGAGGAGTAGGCCCTGCCTGCTGCGCGCGCTGAGTTTGGTGAGCCAAGAAGGAAATACGAGAATGTGAATGCCCTACCTGAGGCTCATGGTACGGAACAAAGTTCCCGTTGCGGTAGCAAACCCAGTGATTGCCTTGGTTGCCGTAGTGGATCTCGGGTGGTCCGGTGTAGAGAGGCCCAAGAGGCTGGCAAGGAGGGTCGGACATATTTTAGTTTTTGAGTGCGGAAGTGGGAAGTGAGACGTACAATTCAGGCTTCCACCCTGCTCTTTAAACCTCTCGCATACTCGCGATAGGCCCATACACAAGGACCGGCGCGCTAGAAATATGATGAGCACACGAATTTGCTCCAAGATTTTGTGGTGGCCGATGTGTTGCGGTGCAAGTAGCCCCAAGGAGGACTACGAGAACAATACCAGTGGACGATCAACCCCAAAGTGGACGCTGAGACCTACCGGCGTCCGGCGCGACGAGACGCGACTGCAAATCCCACACGAATTCGGCCCCAACGCACTCCATCCTGCGCGTGTCCTCCGTGTGGTCTTGAGTTTAAACCCTTCCAGCAGGTCTTGGAGAGATAAGCAGAGCAACGGCCAGCTGCTGGGGGATCCGAGGTGAAGGCGAGGAGGTGGTAGAGCGAAGCAGGATGCTGAGTGCCGTGGGCCCACAGTCACACGGCCATCATGACACCTTCCTTATTCGTTGTATTCATTGAAACTTAAGTTTAGAAGGGGGGTCGATAGCCCTCTTCTAAGCCCTGCATTAATTGGTGTTTAGAACAGGGTATAAGCGAGATCTAAGTATGATGGGGTCCCGACCGTTTATCGGCATCTCGGCGGAAACTGTCCAGAAACTCGATTTGAGTTTTTAATGCTTATGGGAAGCCACCCAGTGGCCTTGTGTATCTTTCTTCTGAATCTCAGCACCATGAGGTGAACTAGATGAAATGATGTATAGTTTTTGCCATTGGCTGCCCCAGACAACGTGGAGGCTTTCTGTGACAATTACTTAGACTGGCTAACAGAGTGCAGAGTGTAGGCCGACCTCAAATAGTTCCACGGACGGCAATACTTTAAGCAATTAATTATAAGTGGCCTCAATGCTGAGTGTGCCATTCAGACAACACTCTTTCAAGACATGGGAAAGTTAAATCCTAGTGGCATTTGTCAACCCAGCGAACTTTGCTGTACTTGGCTGGCAGTACCTCTTTTTCTGAAAGTGCCCAAAGTCTGGTTCGAACTGCCGACCGGGACACCGGCAACTTCACCGAAAGTTATCTCCGCAGAATTTGATCCGCACCACGACGTCACACCGGCAATCACGAAATTTGGGGCAGCCCGGGCCGCAAATCAAAACTCAAAGTGTTGAGTTAACAATAGTTGGGCGTAAAATCTAAGCTGATTCTCTGAGTTTTGTAAAAGAATTTGTGCGCACTGAAAGCCAAAGAAAAGTCTTTGTATTCAACTTCAGTGAAACTTTGATGGTACTCAAAGTTTTAGTTTACAAATAGTGCAAGCTGAAATTGTGTTGCAAAAGCATAGGCATCAACATGCAAAACAATGTAGCTGAAACCAATACAGATTCTAGCATTTCAGGTGTGCTTTCAGCGCTGCTGAAAGCAGAGTCGAAACTTTGCATTTCGAACCAGGTGTATGGGCCATATAGTGTGCAATAATTAGGTTGAAAAAAACACAACCTCACGAATTAAATTAGTAGAATATTAGTAGCTTGGGCATGTTGAATTAAAATCCCACTTGTCTCTGCCCTTAAATTGCACGCACCCTCCAGTGAAGAAAATGACGCAACATGGCCTTTGCCTTTCAACGACGATGTCCCCGTATATATAACGGTCCTGGGTGCCCCATAGAGCGGCCTAACAGTAGTCGATCCCTTGGATAAGCATTATGGACCAGCCAGAACTCGGGTGATCAGAGGAATACATCAGGCGGGTTCAACCTTCCTATCCTCGGTTTCCGAGGGACACAGAGAAAGTAAAGGGGACACTCGGGTCCCTTGTGAGTTGTCTGGAAACCAACCAGAAACTCAAAACTTCACAGAACAACTGAGTGAGCAAGTTCAAAAACTCAAGAAGCGGATGATGCCGAAGTGATCCGAAGCGATCGCACAGAAGCTAAAATGATCGGAATCGCGGCAATGTTCGCAGCCGCGATACCGATATGGTGCGCATCAGCTTCAGTTGTGCCGTGTCATTCCCTAATCCTGGCCTGGGCGTCTTTTTCTGACGTGACCCAGCTAAATGTGTCGTTTTTTCCCCTTCATTGGTCAACTTGCGAATTTTTTTCTTGACCGGCTCCTCTAACCTGTGTGTATCTTTGGTGTGGTGCGTCTTTTGAATTATTGCACACTATATGTGCCATACAGGTGAAATTAAATCTGGTTTAATTTCACCTGGTTCGAAATGCAAAGTTTCGACTCTGCTTTCAGCAGCGCTGAAAGCACACCTGAAATGCTAGAATCTGTATTGGTTTCAGCTACATTGTTTTGCATGTTGATGCCTATGCTTTTGCAACACAATTTCAGCTTGCACTATTTGTAAAATAAAACTTTGAGTACCATCAAAGTTTCACTGAAGTTGAATACAAAGACTTTTCTTTGGCTTTCAGTGCGCACAAATTCTTTTACAAAACTCAGAGAATCAGCTTAGATTTTATGCCCAACTATTGTCAATTCAACGCTTTGAATTTCGACTTGCGGCTCGGCTCATCCGAAATTTTGTGATTGCCGGTGTGCATTGCCAACGTCGTCTTCGCCCACCCGCCGCGCCTCTGGACGTTCCTGCTTTTATCCTCGGAGTGGAGTGAGGTGATAGAGTGTAGCACGAGTATCAAATATCACGAATATTCGTGCCAAGCCATTCGCGAATCGCGAATATTTGTATTCGTGAATTGAGGTGGCAGTGCTATTCGTGTGAATGCGAATATCAGGTTTTGGAGAAGTTGATATTCGCGAATATTCGTCGGGTAATCCTCGGTTACTCACCGTGGAATACTGTGCTATTTTAATCAAATGTCCAAGTGACGGGTGACAGAGGGTGGTAAACTGAACAAATTTAGTGCATGTAACAGCATCATTCCAGCTTTTGGCCTCAAATAGGGGTAAAGAATGCCAAAAGATGTCGACCGGCACTTGCCGGGCATCTATTTATGGTAATTTTGGGTGATTGCCGAGGAATGAACACCAAGCCGAGTGAACACCTGTGATGACAGGTGACATGGCATGAACATTTGGTCAAAAAGGGACGCTGACAGGGAGTTTGTTGTTGAAGACGACAGCTCAACAGCTCGTAGTTCAGTAGCTGAAATTGCACTCTATATGCATGGTATTCGTGAATAACTCATAACTAATGAGTATTCAAACTCGCTGAATGTGAATAGTTGCCACTCATGAATATTCGCGAATACTGCTTACTAATCAACGAATATTCGCCATCAATACTCGTACGAATGCGAATATCACTTCTCCAACTTTGATGAATATTCATATTCGCGAATGTATATTTGTGCTTCACTCTATGAGGTGATAAGTACCAGCGGCTTTCCCGGGAATTAGGGGCTCGGGGCCACCGCTGTAGCCTCTTGCCTTACTCTGGGATCTCATCACGTCGTCGATTCGCAATCGATTCGCCTGATAGTCCTGTGACATCGGACATGAAAGGGTCATCTACATTATTAGTGTAGAAGTAGGCTTAGCCCACGTACTTAGGGGGACTTGGAAGGCTTGCCGCCTACGCGGGCGCATTTTGGGGTCGCATGCGTGCAAAATCAATATTTATACAAACGAACCATCATACATAGTTCTGGTTTTTGCTCTTGTTCTCCAAGAATGTCGCCAAAAAACGTGACCTTGTCCCATCAATTTGAATGTCATTTGTGTTGACCGATTCGCAGCAAATATTCTCTAAGGGCACCCACTTGGGCATCGCATGAGGGACTGGAGCCGACGGAGGAAGGAGGTCGGGCAAGAGCCTCGAGTACAAATTGGTGTGGTCCAAGGGTTCCCTACACATTTTCTTTGCTTGTTCGACAAAAATCATTGGTCGGGAATTCGGCACACTCGGCATCATCGGCAAGCGGATCGAAAAACAAGTCCCTGGCCGCCTTTCTCTCCTTCAGGGTGATTTTTGAAGATATGGCTCTGTAGACCTCTACAGGTGATACTCCAGGAGGATGCCAGCCTTATGTTTTCTGTTCTTAGTCGCAATGCCGGATCCGCCGAAACTAACCCGGCCCTTTGCCAAACAAAATAAAGCTAGCGGGATTTATTGGCATAATCGGCCGTGCTAGTCTGAGTACAGCCAATTCTGAGTTTTGTTTTTGCCGCGCCGCGTGCCGGCCTCTACCAATCATTTGCAGCAAACGAATTGGAGTGGCACGTCGAACAATTCAATTGTTGGCAACACTTTGTTCGAATCAAATCAAATAGTACTTTCAACTGCAAGCTTAAGCCGTTCCGCTCGAACCGCGATGCACCGGGAATAGGCTAATTGATTACCTTGTGTCCATAACGATTGTAGAGAAGTTCGCGCTTTTTCCTTCGACCCTCATCGCCTCTAATTTCCTACCCTTTAAATTGAACGCAGAGCGGCTTGAATTCGAACTGCCCGACCGTCCTCCAGTCACATGCTTGCCCTCAATGACCTTCCGTGTGATCTTATTTTGATTATTCTACGGCTGCTCCCACTCAGTGATGTCTGGGCAATATTCCTGGTATACCAACACCGTTTTGTTCCACGTTTTTCGTCAATCCTTATTTCATCTAAGACGTGCAAACATTTGTTCGCCCTGGCAGAACACCGATCTTTTTGGCTTTACGCCAACATCGACGCCGACTCTTTTGTTCGCAGACCGAGAGGTCAGATAGAATACAACGACATGACACTCTCCGATCTCCAGTTCCGTCTTTTACATAATTGGCGAATCTTCAAAGCTTGGAGATCACAGGCCGTTCGCCCAAGATGGGTGCACACAATCCGACTGAATGAAGCCACGCATCACATCCTGGCGGTTCCTCGAACACGAATGATAGCTGCCATAGAAGAGGAAGCGGTCTATCTTCATGACTGGGAGTCGATAACTTCGACGACAATTCCTCTGGTCAGGGACACAGACATGGTTGTTGTCACAGCCAAGACTTGTTGGATTGACTCTATCGGGCAAGATGTCATCGCAATTCTCCTGGCGAAAGACAAGGGGTGAAATTCATTCGAATGCACCTCGTCCAGTGCTCACCGTGCCCATAGTCCATCACTTGACTCCGAGGTCCAGCTGTTTGCCGTAAATCCAGGAACTTGCGCTACTGTTTTTCTGAACCGGGTGCAATTTGGGTATTGGGTGATGGCAATTTCGCTCGCGGATAGCTTTTTGATGGTCGTTGGCTACACTCCGGAAGACTCATTCTTCCTTCACACCCTGGACATATCATACTCTGTCCCAAGTTCTGTCACGAGCAGGGTAGTCTTACGTATTGGCATGGAGGTATGCCTACTACACCTGGCTTTTCCTTCGACTTTAATATCCCCGTAGTGGCCGATAGCCGCCAGCTCGTTCGCCATTCTGGACGACTTTCACGTTCTGCTTGCAAATCCTGCCGGGATTGTGGTGTACAAAGTTGAGGCTCCCATCTTAGGGAGTCGAGGGCCTTCTCAACCCTGCTGGTCACACCGGTATCAGTCTACTGATATGCTTTATCGGCCTCCTTTGAGTTCTGTTTTCCCTGACCCAGTCAGCGGTCAGACATTAGTCTCGATCTTTTCTAAGGACTTCCTTCGACGTGTCTCCATGTCCCAGGATCAACCGCCCCGGTTTGAACTGACCACAACACGTTTGGTACAAGCCATCGGAGAATCTAATCGGCAGGTAACTGGAGGGTATCACACCGGCGTTCAGTATGGACATCACCCTGGTTATGGCACCGAGATTTTTAGCACATTGCAATTCTGCCATGATGGAGCAGAGTTGCACCCTTTTACATCATCGTTTACAACGCGCGAGGGAGGGATCAAGGAAGGCTCTGTGTTGTTCAACATGAGAGACCGCCGCACTGAGCGTGACTCGTTGCAGATTGATGAGGGAGAGGGAAGAGTGTTTCTGATGTCCCGGGGACCGCCCTCCGGATGCGCAGAGGTCGTGATTCTTGGGCTTTAGGAATGTGTGTAGTATGCAGCTGGCCATCATGATCATACTTTATCCCTGCCAGTGCTTTCATAGTCAGCTTGAACACGGCGATCAAAAAACTCGGCTCAGCTCGGTTGATCGAAACTCAATCTGCGGCAATCCTAACCGAGTCCTGCCGACATCAAATCACCAAATCGGGACAGAGGCGAGCAGTATGTTGTGAAACCGGCACACCAGATCTAGATCAGCCGAGATTGCTATGGTGGCGTGTGATAGATTAATATTTAATATTTTAGGTGTTGATCACCATGGCCGAACTTTAGGTGCCATTAAGTCTGCGTGAATGATGAATTGCTCCAGAAGCGCTGGTTATGGATGGAGTACATGGATGTGAGTACAAAGTGACTACTTTGACCGCCATTAATATTCATCCTGGTCATCCACATTTTTAGGCAACGACTCCTTCGGCCAGGTTAGGATGTAAAGAGGCAGTGCCTGTTCCTCTGTGGCACCCAAACGCGTCTTCTGTCCGGACGAGAGCCCCTGGTACCAAATACGGTCGTAGAAGTTCTCGGGTAAATTTGCAATCGGACGACGCAGGGTCTTCGGAGCCTTCCCATACGGAAGGCGAAGGCGGCGATGCGGTGCGTTTCCCGGCTTTCGCTCTCCGTACACAGTATGTTTTGGTCGACGAAGATCGATCCATTTCAGAAGTCGAACAACATCAGGGCACCGCCAGCCTTTCCCGACTACGGTGCACGGACGTTCTAAATCCGTGTCGCTTTCGTCCGAGCTCATTCCATCAGTTCCAAGGAGTTTTAACATCTCAAGGAGAAGCTGGATGGTGTCGTGGCCATCGGACTGGACAAATGTTTCGAGGTTATGCTCTGCCCAAGTCTTTCTCCTGTGGAAAAGCTTCCCCGTTCTCTGTCAGCGCAAGTTGCAGACACTAGCGTCCACTAACCGTTCGGCGGCGCTCAGTCCTACGGTTATTGGACGCTGTTTCTTCTCGAAGGTCCGGTTGATCAATCTGCCGAATTTGGACCATGATTGCGCCGCGAAGCGTCTCCAAACGCTGCTCGAAGTGTTTACGAACATAAACCTCGTGTTGACTGTACTGTGGATGTTTTTGCATAAAATGTTCGACAAATAAATCCTGTAAGGTTAGGTTCCAAGTCCCTTTGAGATCCTCCCAGCAAGGACGAAACGGGTGGAGTGTCGGCTGAACAGCGCCGCCGGCTTGGTTTGCGTAGGCCGTAGCTTCGCCTAGTGTGGTGAAATGACCATTTTGAACCGCCTTGCTGACCAAATTGTCATGCTTGATTCCCAAAAGTTCTTGTGTTAGCACCCGAATGGCTTTCTGGTACCAGTTCAGGACTTTTCACCGATGGGAAGGATATGTGTACCTTGACTGGATTCAGTAATTTGTCCCTATTCTGCTCCTTTCGCGAAACGAGGAACTCGCTAGAGCGAAAAGGCTGAACCGGAACTGTATCCGGGAGTGACTTTTGGCCTATATTTCGGGGAGCTGGCGAAGGGCCGCGCCCAGCTCCCCTGAATGAAAACCCTCACCGGACACAGATGATAGACCACGCTGTATTCCGGTCGAAGAATTGCGACCTATTCCGCCATGTCCCGATTGAGGTGGCGGAGTAGGACCTTCTGCTTCCATTCTGACCTCGGCACTCCTTGAGACAGATGTTCTCTGAGCATCAATTGGGGAACGAGAGACGTCGCCAAAGCGAAGGCCCGCAGGAAAGCCCTGGGCTGGTTGGCGAGGGTTGAAATCCAAGATAGGTTTTGGAAAGTTTGGTCGAGAGATCGGTATCGGCAAACTACGGGAAGAGAGGGTAGAAAAGTTGCCAATGACTTGTTGCTGCTGTGCTGATGGACATGCGACTTCGAAGGATGATGGAACAGCGGGAGCCGCTGCAGTTGAAGAAGATGGCGACTGCTGCTCCACATGCAAACGAGGATCCTACGCATTGTTAAACTTGAAATCCACCCTCGCGTACACGGAGCGCACCGGGATATAGTCGTTTTTAAGTCGAGTTAGATTTTCCATCAACCGATTACTAGGGCGCTTGTCGATTTGAGCAAGTGCGACTGATAGCGGAGAATGCCCGTAATTACCAAAAGACTTGTGCCATCGAGTGCGCTTCGCGATTGCTGGTCTAATTTCGCTTTGACTGTCTGCAATCGTATCTCGAGATCAGCGACATGGCGCGACCACTCCAAAGTATCAATTTCGAGCTGTTCGTTGGGGTCAGAGCGCTTCAAGTTTTCATCAAATAGGGCCTACCTGGCGTCTGAGAGCGGATTTACATCGTTGAAACTATATTTGATGTGAACCGAAGATATGTAGATAGGGAGTTGAATCTGTACCTCGTCGACCTTGTGATCCATGGCATCTTTCACTTCCTGCGCCACAGTCCGATCATACTGTTCTAGATTGACTTTCACACCCTCATCGACGCTTATTTGCAACTGGTAAAAGTAAGCACGAATCATAGCAATTGACCAGAATAGTTAGACACCTGAACAGAAAAATCCCGATTCGGGGCAAGTTCTTTCAGGTGGCCAAGCTGGAGCTGGAATTAGGATCGCTTCCGATAACTTGAATCGAGCATCTATAGTACCTGTGCTATCAACCGGTCCTTCTCGAGGACTTTGTCTTGGAGAACTTGGTGTTCCACCTCAAACAGCCGACTCCACTACGTCCGAATGTGATGCTACAGTTAACAGCGTTGGATGGCAATTGCAAGTACCTTGATCCGGAATGCTTCCGTCGTGCTTTCCCGGTCTTGTTCTAAAGCATGCTTGACTTTTGGGTGACTTTCGTCCCAGTGAGAGCTCGATGTCTAGTGATATTGAGCCAAACTTGAGACAGAGGCATAGGGTACGGACGGTATTGTTGCCGCCGGAGAGTTTCCATTCTAAGTGGCGACTTTCTCGACCAGCCTGTTCTGTTTGTAATGCGAGTTCGTGAACAGCGCGTTGAACATCAGCGTTCGATTTCTCCATCGTTTGCACCCTTGCTTCAATCGAATTACTTTCCGCCTCTGCCTGTGCGTTTCATGACGAGACGAAATATCACTTGTCTGAATCCGACACTTGCCTGCTGCCATGCCGCTTTGTTTAATTCCAAACGGCCCGCAGATACGTTGAATTCTTTCTACTCGGAGTCAGTTAGAAAACAGCAATGAAAGCGAGGCCGGTTGGACCAGTATTTCTCCCAGCTGTGGAGTGCAGGTCAATATTTGAGCAACGCAAAAATGACTTATCCCACCTGGCTGTGCAATTTTGACCATTCCTATTCATCTAGCTCAGTCCGGATCAGACAATAAAGTCGTGCACAATACCGGGTCGTTGTTATTCTCAAAAATCTCCCTTTGGAGGAAAGAAATGCGCTCGTGGAGCTCGGCCGTCTGCCGTCGAGAGTGGCTCAATCGCTGAAAATCGGAACAAATGTCGTCTTACATGTAAGTCCGACGGTGCGACTATACGGGGCTTCCAACATAGGTTTGGGTGTTGCCGAAAATACCACTGTTCAAGCGGCTCACCTGGGTTTCAGTATCTTCGGGACGAATCTGGATGCAGGGACTTTAAGTGGCTAACGCGCCGGAAAAAAAACGATGTAATAACCGCGGAACTGCCTTCTTCAGGAGAGGGTTCCACGGTGGCTTGATTACTTGCTGCCAAATGGTCGCCCCAGACCTGCGGATTCCTGTAAAGCGGCAAGGGAGTCGGACTTCTGCTCTGAGGATGGGGAGTGGGGTTTTGATTATCGTCCTCTGAGGATATTTCGCTTTCAGAGGAGGGGGACATGCTGTGGGCGCTCTCCCACGGACTCCAGTTGAACTCGAGCACATTCATGGCCATGTCTAGCGACGAACGACCGAGAATCGGAGTGGGAAGGTGTATACCTTCAAGTATTGAAGTCTGGCGTTTTATACGATTCGCGACATTCGAATTCAAACGAGGTAGAATTCGTGCCTGATAAGCGGCGTGACTGGCTAAGCGAATAGTGTACGACAAAGATGGGTCAGCCGGCTAGAATGAGACGTAAGCGGCGGCAGAAGCCTGAGAATGGAAATCAGTAGTTTTTAGCGTCTGTCGCGTCCTGTCCTGGACAAGGACGTGAAAGAGTCAAGACGCAGTTTTGTTTAATTTCCGTCTGAAAGTCACTTGAGACATCCACAGATGTATAGGTTCATTTCGATGAATCAGTACTGTACGTGGTGAACGCGACCGAAGGAAATAAACGGTATACTTGATAAAGTGAATAGACTGCACAAGGAATTAACACGAATCAGACGGAAAACACATATACAACACTCACAACGAGCAAGCCGTCACGCCATCGCTCTCGCTTCTCTCGGCTCCCAGGAGCACATTGAGATATGAGTGACTAGCGGCAACGGACGCAAAGATGGAGCGAAAGACCTGTACATAGTGCCTGTACATTCAGATAATTCCTGGAACCCGGTGTTCCTGAGCGGGACCGTGCCGTGTAATGCTACCTACATACCTACCTAACGAAGAGGAGCCGATGCCAGAAGCCAAAGGCCAGCCCGGCTATTTTTGTGTCCCGACGAGCAAGGGTAGGGCAGATGCGACCAATTGACGGTACAACAGAAGTAATAGCAAAGGGAATATCGAAGGGTGGAAGATATTGCACAAAAAGCCCAGGAGGACGGGAGCGGACAGATTCAAGAAATCGAGGGTGATATTTGTTGGCGGCGTAAATCCCGTTTCAGGGAAGATGGAACGAAGAGTGAGGCAGTAGCGCTGAAAGAGCCCGTTATTGGTGTCCTATTCGAACTAAGGGAGGCGTCGCGGCGGGGGAGCAAGCCGGGGGGAGCGGGGCCAATCCGGGTGTGGAAGCGAACTTAGCGAAGCAAGCGACGGCCGGGTGAAGTCAACAAGTGTAAATACGACCCAGTTTGACCAACACCACGCCATTCATGATCAACGACGCCGCCAACGGAGCGGAGCATCGGGAGCATCAGGCGCCTGGCAAGCCTGAGCCATGTATCATGATGCATCGCTTACTGCAGAACCCCGTAGTATACGCCTCAGGCTGCCGAGTCTGCATCGGTCGTGCTCCCATAGACGAGGGTCGGAGACGGCCTGGATACGCTATTCAAATTGCTATCGGTATTCCAGACGCCGTTGTATACCGCGCAGGCTTGTCGTAGGTAGGTAGGTAGGTAGAATTACACGGCCGGTAATGTGATGCGCACGCGCCGCTTCCGGGGTTGAGAGGGGCTCTTGGCTGATGCCTTCCAATGTGACGACGCACTGGAAGCTCACTGGCATATACAGTATAGCACCGCAATCAATGGGCCCGCGCATGGTTAATGCATCCTTTTCCTGCCTCTACACGATCTCGGGCCGAAGTACGCCAGAGGGACGGAAGCTCATACATTCGGTTCTCCTGCAGCATCGCCGAAATCTTGTCGCCTAAAAGGCCACCGTAAGTTCGCGGTCAGCATTTTGCTCCCCCCCCTTCCCCTGTGACATCCATCCCCTGGCCACTTGACGGTAGGAACGAACGATAATCTACAAGGCCATGCTGAACATTTCACTGCAGGAGTCGATGGATGGGATAACTTCCCTTCCTTCCCCTCCAACTCTCCCCTCGATCAGTTCTCGTATTCCGCGTCCGCGTAATGCGTTCATTCTGTTTCGCTGTCACTACTTGAACGTCAAAAAGCGGGTATTATCCCAGCGGCCCGAGCTATTCAGTCAAACTGCTATAAGTAGAGGCGCGTCTGCGGCTTGGCGGAAGATGGGAGAAGCAAAGCGTCTGCCCTATTTCCGCCTTGCGCACGCAGAAAAGGAGGCGCATGCCGCTTACTATCCTCACTACCGTTACCTGCCGGGAAGCTCGCGGTCACGGGCAAGGAGGATGAGGCAACAGGCTGGTTCTCTCGCTAGATTTGAGCGGATGAACGCCCCGAATTGCCCAGAATCTAAGCCAGCCCTTTTGGTGCCTCCGCCGCAATTGGATGTTTCAATGGCAACACCAACGATTGCAGACACGTCGCCCATCCCTACTGAAAGCATGATGTCCATTTCGAGTCCGCCGCAGACATTACCCGAATTCACGATGGAGATGGAAAGTCTCTTCATTCCTTTCTTGAACGATTTCGAGGTGTCTGCCAGCGCTTCCGTCTCCGAAGCGGCTCACTTCCCTGCGGATGCTTCTTTCCCATCTCTGTTTCCTCCCGCGATTGACTTTGGTCAATGCTCCCTTGGCGCGCAAGAATCAACCGCACCCATGGAGCCCTCGGAATATCTCCCCGCGATGTTCCACTTCCCTCAAAGTGGTCTGGAGTTCGCTTCACCTCATGCAGGACCTGGGCATGATGTTTTCCCGCTCGGTGGAACTAATATCGTGGTCGAGCCACCCCACTTTTCCCTGCCGTTGATCTTGGGCACGGAGAGTGGTCATGGACAAAGCGATGACCACTCTATGGAGGCCGTGATGTTCGGGAGTGAAACGAGCCCAGTGCAATCCTTCACGCATGAATGCGCGCTGGGTAGTTGGGAAAATCTGTTCCATCCGCAAGATGACATCTTATCATTTGAACCCATGAGCTACGATGACTTTCAGTGGGAAATTTGAAATATCATTGAAATACTGTTGATGAAACCGGACTTGTTCTACGTACAAGGCTGACAAAATACTCCCTTATTTATTCACTAATAGGAATGAGGCTCTTACTGCGATGTATCACGTCTTTTTTCTAGAAAGATGCACTTGATGTTTGTTTTCTGCTTACGCGTGGTTTTCCGCCGGTGGCGCCCGAGCTACGCAGTTGGACCGATAGATGTGTGGTGCCATTCTAGCCCTTCCGGGATGCTAAAGGCGTTGCAGTTCAACAATGCTTGTAGTACGAGTTGTCCGCGTACGACTATGTACCCTGAAGACAGCTGGTACTCGTCAACAGTTCAGCTCATGACGCCCGTAACTTCTTCTTAAAGTAGTGCAGGACGCGCATTATAACAGCAACAGTCCCCCGGCTCAGACTGGACCTGGGGTCGACGTTGAGAGCGCAGCCTCAAGCCTGACGCGCGCCGGGGATTAGTCCTTACACCCCTGGGCACTGGCACCACGATCGACCGTGCACAAGTTTCGCTTGAGGAGCCTGCTAGCGAACAGAGGCTCCATGATGTTCTGCCTTGAAGGCTCCTGGGAGCCGAAAGATTTTTTCGCGCAGGAGATACGAAAGTGTCCGTTTCTTGATCCAGAGGAGGCAAACACACATCCCCAACGTAAAGCTCATCGTGGAAGCAGTGGATCGCCAGCCCGAGTCCATAGTGATTGCGACGGCGGAGACTGAGATCTAGACGCAGAGACGTCGAGTCTTGTTGGGAGGTGAGCGCTGAGCTCGGGCCCGTATGTTGTGTCGTTGAGCGTCCCGAGTACTAGCGGCGGTAGTCTTGTAAACTTGCTGCACAAGAAACATTGTAGTAGTGCGGCGATGAGAGACGACGGACGAATCGGGCCGGTGACCGCTTCCCTTATTTGGGTTTCTACCAAAAGCACCCGTTGCGTCAACTTCCCTTGCTTCTCACCGTGAGCGTCGAACAACTTATTTCAGAGTCTAAAACTCCTGAGAAAAATCTCCCCACGAGTTGAACCACGTCGAAGTCGAGGTGAATTACTAGACTAAGGCGTACAAAGGGGTCACCGACTCAAGTCGTAAAACGGGATATAATCGAGGCTCTCCACGGCTTCGAGGCAGCTCGTAATTACGCACGCTCGAGTCCTGAGGCGGGAGGGACGTTCTCACTATTTCTCGGACTCGCTAAACGCTTCGAGTGCAGGCGAGGTCGGTGTTGTTCTTGCGACTGGTCGGCTACCTGGTAGCTAGCAGGATGAGTGACGAGGAGCTGCAGGCGCGCTCGCCACGGCGACTGGGAGCCAGCCCTCACGAAGGAACTAAGCTAAATAATGAGTGAGGCGTATTGGGACGATTGGACACTTGCCATTGGATTCCACGCACCAGTGTAGGCAGGTGAGGACTCGGCGGTAGTATCGCCGGGCGGTCTGGGACCGACGTACGCGTTGCGATGGGAGATGACATACCGGGCGAGGAAGGGCAGGTGGTGCTGATGCGAGCTCGGCCTCGTCGACGTCGGCGATTGTCACGCAAAGGTCCCAGGGGGGTGGACGCCGCGAAAGAGAAGGCGTCGGCAGCGCTGGTTATTGTGCGCGTCGACGGTGCGAAGGTGGAGAGGGGAGGGTGCGAAGGTGGCAGAGTCGATGGTGCTGACTGTCGGGTCCGTCGAGATGGAGGTGGCAGTCCTGGGGCATGTCGAGGCCGAAGCGACGGGCCAAAAGCAGCGGGAGAGGGCAGAGGCAGCAGCGGTGGGACTGATTTTCGAGTTGGCAGCGGGTGGAGGGGACGAAAGCGAAGGCGACCGCGACGCGAAGGCCCAAGGTGAGTGGACGCCGCGAGAAAGAAGGCACCACTGGTTCTTGTGCGCGTCGGCGGTGCCAAGGTGGAGGGGGGAGGGTGCGAAGGTGGCAGGGTCGACAGCGCTGACTGTCGGGTGCGTCGAGACGGAGGTGGCGGTCCTGGGACATGTCGAGGCCGAAGCGATGCGCCAGAGAAGCGAAGGGCCAGAGCAGTGGGCGACGGAAGCAGCAGCGGTGGCGCAGAGTCTGGAGGTTGTCGACGCTGCGCGGGGCAGTGAGAGTCCAGGGCGGTGTCGGCCTCGTCGATGTCGGCGACCGTGATGCGAAGGTCCAAGGGCTGGGTTCGCGGCATATGGACGTGGATAAAGGTGGGAGATGGCACGCCAGGCCGGGGGAGCGTGTCACGGACTAGGAAGTCGCTGTCAGATTGAATGTGGGATTAGGAAAACGACACCGACTCGAAAGGAAAAGATGGTAGGCGGGAGACCAAGTGAGGGAACACCGTTCCGAAGCCCAGAGGGGGGAGACTAGGGATCAAGGACCGGTCAGCTTTGAGCATTGGCTTGAAGGCGAAGAAACTCACCTGGGGACAACTGTCCAGGAGCCGAAGGACATGCTGAACGCCAGAGCACAGGGACCTCAAATCGCAGGGCAGTCGTTGTCCTGATTCACTGCTGCCTGGCCGGAGGTCTGGGAACTCGGGGTCGCGACGGTGATACCTCTGCTTCAAGGAGACTCTTCGACGCCGGAGGTTGACGCACAAAGTATGGAACGAAGCGGGCGAGATGGCGGCAGAGGCGGTCCAGAGGAGCGGGAGACGGCAAAAGTAGCAGTGGTGAGACCCATTTTCGGTTTGGCGGAGGGTGAAGGGGACGAAGGCGAAGGTATCGGTAGCGCCCAGTCTCGGCGCGTCGACGGAGCCGAGGGTGGACGAAGGTCGAAGGGTCGGTGGCGCTGATGCTCGGCCTCGTCGACCTCGGCGACTGCCACGCAAAGGTCCAGGGCAGGCGGCGGCGGAAGGGCATGGTGGTGGTGGCAATTCTGGGGCTTATGTCGCGACGCTCGGGTGGGTCGACGGAGCTCGTCGAGATCGGCGACCGCCACGCGAAGGTCCAGGAGGCGTCCGTGAAGCTGATTGTCGATTGGCGATCTCGTCGATGTCGGCGACCACGACGCGAAGGTCCAAGGGCGGGTGGACGGCGCGAAAAAATCGACGGTGCTGATTCTCTGGCGCGTCGACGCAGTGGCGATCCTAGGACTTGTCGAGACTGAGGCGACGGGCAAGAGCAGCGGGAGACGGAAGGGGTACCGGCGTCGATTTGCAGCCAGCCAGGAGGGTCCCAAGGTCACTGACACCAGCGGAAAGGGAGGAAAGGTCGGTCCTGGGCAGCAACGCTTCATGAACGAACTAAGCGAACGAATGAGTCGGACCAAGACGATTGGAACGGAATCGGACTTGCCGCACACGGTTGGGCGGCCCACCAGGAAGCTGATGGCTATAAAGACACAGGTCTTTGAAACCGCAGAGCCAGGGCGCCATGCAAGGGACGACTTGTCGGTCGGCCTGTAGATACGCATCGCGTCGCGGACTGATTAATCGGTCAGATTGGAGAAGATTAGGGCGACAAGACCCACTGGAGAGCATTCGGAACGGTATTCCGCAGCCTACGCTCGCTACGAAAAGACGAACGCCACCCGACGGACTGTGATGTACACGCATACCCTCAGGCTCTGGACCGGCGTAGTAAATGGAGGATCTCAAAGGAAAGAAGATCTAGACGAAACTCACTCGAAGGACCTAGAACTGACGCGGGTCCACGCCCGCTCGCGCTCCCGCAGACTAAAAAATAATGCATCTGTACACGTTAGGATTCATGAGATTTAGCGCTCACCTAAAGACGCGACTCTGCCGACTGAAAAAAATGTTAGAAATTCGAGGAAACGGCCGCTGTAGGTTGATCGTGAAGGGCACCACGCAAGCTGTGAGAATGAAAATACCTGTCAGAATATTGAAGCCTGGATGGTGAGCGATCGAACCCACTCGATCAATCGAAAAGCTATTGGCGATTGGACGAGGCGCCTTATTATGCGGTAATCCGGAGATTATGACTGGCGTCCAGTACAATGAAAAAGCGCGTCGAATTGGCCATCCTGGCGTACGTCTGCAAGAGGGGGGAAAAAGAAATCTCAGCCTAATTCGCGACGGAGAACATGGCTATTGATGAATCCAGAGCTTCGCTAGAGTTGAAGTGAACACATGTCCACTGTGGCATGAATAACTGAAGACTCACCGCAGTATACCAAAGGTATACATGAGCGTCTCCGCCAAGACGGCTATCGCGGCCCTCTCGCGGCCCGGGCCTGGGCTGTGCAATATCTGATCCCATCTTCCTTTTTCCTTTTTCAACCCAACCCAGACCCAGCGTCAAAGCGTCCCCAATGTCGACGTTTGTACATGTGTAACTATGTCTTCAATTCTCGCCCCACAACCACTCTTTCGGCGACTCTAGCACAGGCGGTTGTGTGATCTTCGCCGCGCTTGCGGTCGGCGACCCCGCCGACTCGGCGAGTCGGATAATGATCTTACAAGTCCTCTGTAATAAGCGGTAATATTCCGACGTGAGGTCCATCTTCATCTCAAGACAAACCAGCTAAAAATTATTACACTCATCTCCCTCGACGGTGCACTGTCTTCACGAGGAAATTTAAAGACCTCGGTAAAAGCCGTTTACCCGGTGTCTCCGCCCCATCCACGGAAAATTGTGATAATATATCGGAATGTTCAATTGTGTGCTGATTGACCACATATGTCCTACACTTCCGCAATAACTCGAAATCTAAACAAAACAATGGAAATCAACTATAATCGATTTCCATAGCGTCCTCAGTCTCCTCCGGTGTCGGATTTAGATCCAAGAGAACATTCTGCGATACATGATTATTAGGTCGTCGGATTGAATTAGACAACATACCTTTCCCAACGACATTACGACAGTGACTTCCTTTCTCTGCCATGTTACATCGTGTTTTGCAAAGTGGCCCTGTATCTCGCTCGGTCGCAATATACACAGATGCCTCGACAGCGTGGGATTCCACATTGACGCTCGGAGGATCGGATATCGTAGGAAAGGGTCAGTAATACCAACCCCGAGCGGTCGATGTCGTTGGGCGACTAGATAAACTTTGTGTGGAGCATCTGAATCTTGAATAATGTCGCGAATGATGACGGGAACTAAGGTCCCATCGCGGGTGTCGGAGATGATAGCACAGCTGTTCCCTGCGTGCTTGGAATTGACTGAGTACCGAGCACCGTTGATCATGATATGAGAGAGTGGATGAACATGCGCGGGGAGCGACGAAGCGATAACTGGATCAGCCCGGAAGGCTTTGACGACGTCCTGAGGCACAGCTTTCGGCGGTCCGCCATCATTTATGAATGAACCGCTAATTTCGTCCGTCAAGAAAATGTTTCGAACTTGCCCAGCGATCAGTTTCAGGAACTGATCTCTGCATTGTTTGAGTACATCGGGACAGCTGTCATTCAACTGCAAAAGACGAAGGTTTGCGACTCGATGATAGGATTGACTAGTGGTGGCCTCGTATTGACCTGTAGTAACATTATTAAGCGGATGGACTGGTCCAAATGGTGAAGATACCTTGTCGGTAATTCGTAGGGATTCTCTGTAAAGTACCGATCAATCTTTCGAAAGGAAAGGTCCACCACCCATGGACTGGGCCGAAGAGGAGTAAACACTCAGTGATGTGGAGCGCCATATGGTGATTTGGCAGACAGTCGTAATCTGGGAACAGTTTTTGCAAACCGGCTCGGTAACTTAACATGTACCGGTGGTAGGCTTCGGCAGTCGATACAGAAGTCTCCCTAGAAGCAGCCAAGATCACAGCAGAAACGAGGTCCATTGTGAGATCCAAGAGCTGCCGTTGCACGCTGGCTGGATCTGAGTTAGACCATAACCGCACGAGAGTTAGAGGCATGTAAACGGTTCCGAGGACACGCCATTGATCCGCCTTCAATTTCCCACCACTAGCCGAACCTCCCACTTCGGCCGGCAGAGAAGTTACCCATGATGGTTTGATAATGTGCGCGATATCATTCCAGAGCGCCTGCATGTCGCTCTTGTCTATTACTTGTCCCACGACAAGTGATAGGGGAGGGCTCTCGAGTTCGGGTTGTGTCTCCCTCTGTGGCATCGTCAAAAGTAACCCTGAAATTTTGAATCCGCAGAGAAATCTCACCCATTCCACCAATAACCTGGCAAGCTCCTTGACCGTCGTCTTTGGTTTGAACCCCGGGCATGAAACTCCCTTGGCAACATAAATGAGGGTTGGTTTTGAACAACCAAGAAGAGTTTTATGCATGTCTTCGAACGAGTGCTCCGTTCTTCGCTTTTGAAGAGCTTTTATGGCCCGAGCTAGCGTTTTCGTGTCATTCGCTTTGGTCGGAAGGGGGTTGTCAGGATCCTCAGGTATGGAAATTAGGATTGCCGGCCTCGGTGGGGGGTTTGTCGTTGAGGCGCGAAATCCGAGAATTCCGCGGAAGTGCGCCCTGAGGAGTCCGAGAAAAAGGTTATGCATGCAGTCCACGACGATCATACGGGAGACATCAAAGTAAGGCAGTCTGAGAAATTCAGTCCAACGGAGGCCGGATTGGTCGAAATAACGTTTCGCCGCAGCGCCGGTGGGAGCATTTTTATATTTTTCCATCCACACTCGGCACTCTGTCGCCGTACGTCGTTGCCATCTACTTGTGTTGAAATCGTCATAGCCGACACCTGCCCCATACAGCACCGTGTCTTCGAAATTCAAGTCCGGAGGAGAGGAGTTAGGCGGTAGAGTTGGATCTTGAACAAGAGACCCTGATCCGATGTCCTGGTTGAGATTCGAACTGTTATTTTCATCTTCGTCCGGCGCGTTCTCTTCCAGCTCTGCATTCAGGTCTGCATCCGCCAAATCGTGATCTAATCTGTCCTCTCCGTCGACCGCTTTACGCCTCTTTTTGCGAGGTTGAGTTTGGCTTTTGAGTTTCCGTGAACATACACAATGCGTACAGAATCGGCGATGACTATACGTCGAGAAGCCGCCAATCTTACGAGCTGCTGGCAAATCGCAGATCACGACCACGATCGCGCAACGGACAACACGACCGCCTTTATACTCGTACGTCCGACTGAATTTGACGCCGTCCACCCAGAGGGTTAAAAACGCGTCAACAAGCGGAGTCCAGTACGAGTTTATGGTGTCGAGGGGCGGTTCTTTAGGGCCTGGGATAATGCCGGCGAGGAACATATTCTCCGGTTTATAACGTTCAGAAATGGGAAGGTTGAGGCAAACCAACGTGACCGCCCCCACGGACAACTTTTTTCCCGCTTGCTTGTTTGTGAGAGGGTTAAAAAAATCGAACCCCACAGAAAAAACGTAGCGTCCTTCGCCGTGATTCGAAGGCGCACTGAAGTGTGTGGGGTTGTCTCCTGGGCCTTGAAAATTTCGCAAGAGTTCGCCGTGGAAAATGTCGGACATGACAGACGGCGGAGGTTCGAGAATGCCATCCCAGGCATTATCCATATGCTTCTCGTTCCCTGGGCGGGAAAGAAGCCGACCAAGCCAGTCATTAAAGTCGAAGGAAACGAAAGGTTTTATCGGAACTCTCCTCTTATCGCCCCCTCGATTCGCCAATCGAGTCAGCATTTCCTTGCAATGTTTCCCGCGGCGGTAGCGTCGATAATTGCACTGCTCCTTCCACCTTAATAGCCCTGTCTGTGGGTCGATGATCGGAGCATAGATGTGATGGCACTTGGGGCACGCCGCATACATCAGCGATTTCGAGTCCAGGTTGAATTTTTTCAGGATGGTAGGCACGTCTCGTGGAAAATGTCGAATGGTGTCGAGGTTATTTTGGGTGGAAGAAATGCCGATTTTTTTCAAGGAAGATTCGACGATGACGTGCGACATGTCTAGGAGCCATGTACAACCACGACGATGAAGCATAAGCATCACCGAGGCAACGAGGACCATGTACAGCACCAATTGTACAATGGGCGAGGCCAAGGAGAGAATAGGAGTGTAATGAGAAGCTATCGATACATCAGTCGCACATACGCAGTCGCACATGCAGGATACTTACAGACGTCAATGAAAATCGCAGTTGGATGCGCCTTGTGCCTCGCAATCTCCAGGGTGGTCTTCCAGTCCCCTTCGTAAGTGCGAAGGAGCGCAGTAGCTGAGTTTAACTTGGTCAGAGTATCTTCAATCATATGATACGCGGGTTTGTAGGAATGCTGGGCCAGTGCGGTGTCAAGATCTCGACGCAGAGCACTCAGCTGCTTGGCGAGTCCAGGTATTCGCAACACACCCATTTCAAGGTGTGGAATGTTGAATCCAACCGCCGATTTGTAGGCGCCGATCTCATCCATTAGTGTGTCCATCCGAATCGCCATGTCGGATGCAAGATCAACTACACCCTGATTCCGGATACGTCGAGTTCCAGACGAAGACGATGAAGTCGCGGGAATGCGTTGAGAGGGTGATGTCTGCGACACAAGCGCAGCATTATAATCCTCTATCACTGTGGCCTCTCTGGTAGCGCTGGTAAGCTCCTGGATGAGCAACTCCTGATTGTCGCGCTGCATCTGTAATAGGTGGCTAGCCTGTCGTGTGTTGTCGGTCTTTTGGTGTTGCCGCAGGATCCGTGAAGTTTGTTCAATGCCGTTTGGATTCTGGATACAACATTGAGAGCAACGGCATACCCCCATCTGTTTCGCTGTGTGTCGAATATTAGAGATCGTAGATTGAGAACGCGGGTGAAGTGAAACTGGGGCCAAACCTTTAATCGGCGTGCTTAAATACGAGGAAGGAGCTGTCAAAGAAATCTGTTTTGACACAAGACCCGGACTGTGGAGGTGCTGGTAAACCCTTAATCTGTATCAGAGGTAACAGTCCGAAGAGGCTGTCATCGCAAGCCGCCGACAACCTTGATGCCGTCCGAGTGAAGCTCAGGCATACCGATGTCGGAGACTAATTGGATGCCTGATTGCAACCTGATTGGCAATATGAATGCGCCAGAAGGTATCCGATGTAGGTTCATTCTGATCGATTTAGAAGAAAGGGAAGAGAAATGAATTGACGGGAGAGCGCGCCAGGCTGCGCCAGGGTGGAAGATCTCGGGGTGGTGATGGTGGTCAGGATGAAGAGATCTCCCAGTCACGTCAGCATCAGCGCGGCCGCGTGAGACGTCCCAGAACGCCGAACATTGGAACGTACTACATACACCTTTCAAGTGCGGCGCAGTCTCTGCAACCGAGCACAGTATATTTGTGAACATTGCATCCTTTTGAAATGGGGTGAATTGATAGGAATGTAGGTAGAGTAAAGCACATTTTGCCTACGCCGGAAGACCGGTGCTGATCCGGCGAAAAGCAGCATCATACATCGCCAAAATCTGAAGGGCGTTGCGAATATGCTCTATTTTGCTGCTGATCCCGAAGTCCGAGTCGGCACACGAAATCAAAATATGGCTGTTACATGTAGATCTAAGTCCGCACGTTCCTCATGGGACCCACCACAGTCACACATCCTCCTCTCCGCCAATGCACGTCCCACTACAATCTCACCACAGGAATATACACTGGGACTATGGATATGATTTTGATATAATATGATACGGCTTTCGTTGCATTCAAATATATTCCACTACTAGTACAGCCGGCAAATCTGACCTCTGTCGCCTGAGGTCAGCACATTCTCCGGCATATGAGTGAATAACACATTATGTTAGTATAACTTGCAGGGCCACAAATGGAGTGGTTTGGCTTCGAGCCCTCGGCGTTTCAAAGAGATTGGTTCAGCAATGTGTTCTGGACGCTATCGAGACTAGCGTGTATGTCCAGTACATTCCGATGTATTGGAGATTATCAAGGCCCTCCGGGCATCCCTGGTACCTCTTCCCAGACCTGTAGCATATGAAAACACCATATCTTTTTTTCGTCGCTCGCGAGTCTCGCGCGGCCTCGTTCCTCGGCCTACTCGCCCCAGTCTCGCCCCGTGAGAATTGACATATTTCAGCTTACCCCTAACCCTATCCTCCGACTTAACTTACCCAGATCCGGATTTATTGATTATGATTTTGACTTTATTTATCATGCCGAATTTCATTATCAAGGCCCTCCGGGCATTCCTGGTACCTCTTCCCAGACCCCAGACCCTGTAGCATGTGCAAACATCCATACTCTTTTTTCATGGCTCGCGAGTCTCGTGCGGCCTTGTTCCTCGGCCTACTCGCCTCAGTCTCGCCTCGTGAGAATTGAGAGATTTCAGCCTACCCCTAACCATTTATCCAGTTCGGGGTTTTTTTTCATGAGTTTTTAACAACTTTACCCATATCCGGATTTATAAATTATAGTTTTGACTTTATTTACGATGCCGCCACGATGCCGAATTTCCCATGTCATGGCCGAGCAATGCCGGGCGTGATGGCTATTCGTGTTCCAGACCTGGTATATGGTACCAGGAATATGGTACGAATATAGCCATATTTAGTCCCAAGAATATGAACACGGTAAAAACACGATACGGGCCTCCAGCGGTGAATATGGCACAGATTGAATATGATACGCCAAAAACGTGTTTAATCATGAGGTATAGATCTCGGGTTTATCTAGTGGAAGGGGAGTGACGTTAGTTCGGCCTCCTTGTCCTGCGACATCCCGCGCGCCGAAAAAAAGGAAAAAGAAATTGCAGTGAGTGGTTGCAGGTTGAGTGGTTGATCATAAATCTGCTACTGTTGCCCGTTCCTCACATCTACTGACCTCTATATAAACATCCTTCACTCCTCGATGGCATGGTGTCGCTACACCTTACCAGTATGGTTACTGGATACAAGGCTCTGCTTGCGATTGCTGAGACCCGCACCAAAAGTCTTGAGGTCACAATCCAGGCAATGCTGGCTAACAAGAAGCTCAAGGAACAACGGCAGCAGAAGCAGCAGGAGGAACAGGCTCAGAAACAACGGGAGGAGGAGACCCATCTGCGTCTGCGATATTTCGAGAAGCAGGAGAGCGGGCGGCTAGAAATGAGGCGAGCAGAGAATCGCAATGCCCAGGAGGCGATTCTCCTACGCCGCGAAGCTGCACGTTGGAACACTTTGCGATACGGACGCAAATCCAAATGGCCACCGAGCCTTCGCAAGGCTGCGCAGCGCAGTCGACCTCTCGGCAACGGAGACGAAAAGGACGTAGGAGTCCTCACTCGCGAGGAAAAACGGATGCATAGGGCGCAGGCTCAGATGGATCAGGCTTTCCAGCGCCCTCGTTCGTTCAGCCGCGCCGCTGTCACCTCCAACAGTACGCTTGCGGCCTTGCCCCAGACACTCACGCGACTCAATACAGTCAAGCGGGACACCCGTTCCATCGATGACATCGTGCGAGACCGTCGTGCGAGCAAAGGTATCCTTGGTGGCGATCTCGCTCGTAACTTCGAAGGCTGGTTCCATACGCCTTCCCGCCTCCGACGTAAAGACGTGGCGTCCATTGTTGAACCTCCGTCCTTTGAGGCACCAACGTCCACAGTCTCGAGTACCTCTAGTGCGTCCAAAAAAAGGCGGCGCACCCTCTCCGTAGGCGACTCAGTATCCCCGCCACCCAAACGCCGTCGGCGTCCTAAAAACATGACGTTAGAGGTCGAGACTTCCCTCCCCCATGCCGAAGGCAGCGATGATACGTCTTTTGGGGACGAGATCTGGGCTCTATTCGGAAAGAGAAAAGCCATATACGTCGCACGCGACCTCGTCTCCGATTCGGACGATGACGCCGCGATGGAGGTGGGTGCAGACACTGTCGAGCGCGAGGAGCTGGTTAGTGACTACATCGCAAACGAGGAGGAGCGCAAGCTGCAGGCACTAGAGCGCGCCCGGGAGAACGAAAAACGCCGCAGAAAGGACGCTCAGGGGTGGGGTACTGTTTAGTTTAGCTCGATAGTATATTCTGATTTAGTCTAAGAGTAAGATAAGAGTGGGTTGGATCAGCAGACGTGCGTTAGATTAGATGTGAGATAAGAACACTCACTCGAGAATCGCCGGGAAAACAAGCGAAGGAACCACCATGATAGATGGGATGGTCAACTGCAATAGTGAATTGAGGACGAGGAAAATCACCTCATGGGTCCAGCCGGAAACCGATGGCGAGACAAACCGCAGATCCGCGCGTGGAATTTGCATGCAAGGCGACCGAGCGACAACTTGTCGAGATTGGCCTGTACGCGTCGCGACCGTCGCGTCGTGGACTGGCTAATCGGTCAGAGTGGATATGAGATGGGGCGATAAGACCCACCCAGTGGAGAGCATGCGGAACGGTATTCCGCAGCCTAGAAATCAAGGCGAAGCGGGGCGCACGTTGAATTCTGGGGCTTATGTCGCGACGCTCAGGCGGGTCGACGGGACAGGGCATGGGGCGCGAAGGCGTGAGCGACAGTGGTGGCGATCCTGGAGCTCGTCGAGATCGGCGACCGCCACGCGAAGGTCCAACGCGGTGGGGGGAGGGGACGGAATAGGAGGCGTCGGCGAAGTTGATTGGCGATCTCGTCAATGTCGGCGACCACGAAGCGAAGGTCCAAGGGTGGGTGGACGGCGCGAAAAATTCGACTGTGCTGATTCTCTGGCGCGTGGTCGCAGTGGCGATCCTAGGGTTTGTCGAGACTGAAGCGACGGGCAAGAGGAGCGGGAGACGGCAGCAGTACCGGCGTCGACCTCAGGCTCTGGACCGGCGTCTGAGGACTAGTAAATGGAGGATCTCAAAGGAAAGAAGATCTAAACGAAACTCACTCAAAGGACCTAGAATTCACGCGGGTCCACGCCCGCTCGCGCTGCCGCAGAAAATAATGCATCTGTACACGTTAGGATTCATGAGATTTAGCGCTCACCCGAAGATGCGACTCTGCCGACTGGAAAAATCGAGGAAACGGTCGCTGTAGGTTGATCGTGAAGGGCACCACGCGGGCTGTGAGAATGAAAATACCCGACAGAATATTGAAGCCTGGATGGTGAGCGATCGAACCCACTCGATCAATCGAAAAGCTATTGGCGATTGGACGAGGCGCCTTATTATGCGGTAATCCGGAGATTATGACTGGCGTCCGGTACAATGAAAAAGCGCGTCGAATTGGCCATCCTGCCGTACGTCTGCAAGAGGGGAAAAAAAAGAAATCTCAGCCTAATTCGCGACGGAGAACATGGCTATTGATGAATCCAGAGCTTCGCTAGAGTTGAATGAACACACGTCCACTGTGGCATGAATAACTGAAGACTCACCGCAGTATACCAAAGGTATAGTATACATGTACATGAGCGTCTCCGCCAAGACGGCCATCGCAGCCCTCTCGCGGCCCGGGCCTGGGCTGTGCAATATCTGATCCCATCTTTCTTTTTCCTTTTTCAACCCAACCTACACCCAGCGTCGAAGCGTCCCCAATGTCGACGTTTGTACAGGTGTAACTATGTCTTCAATTCCCGCCCGTCAACCACTCTTTCGGCGACTCTAGCACAGGCGGTTGTGTGATCTTCGCCGCGCTTGCGGTCGGCGACCCGGATTTCCCCCGCGAGTATCGAAACGGCCGTCTAATTCCTCAGGAGGAGCACTGAACGTCATATATATATCCCGTCCGGCTGTGCAGCCGCGCTCACCTCGGAAAGGAGCAGCCAAGAGGGCGGCCGCCACTACGCCGCTGTTTCTTCAATACGGCGTTACTACCACGATCAACTCAGCTGCGGCAGAATATGTATTACCCATGTGCATGTGTAAGATAATCTCAGCTGAACTTTGGTTGAACCGTTCTATCATCAACCAATCGCAGACTTCAACCACCCAAAGATCACTCATGAGATCGGGCATTCGGACCCTCCCAAGAAACGTGGATACAGCTAGAACTGCTCTCGGATGCTTGACCTCTGCGTATTTATGTACCGGAAATCTTTGGAACATGGTATATAGCTTTACTGCTTTGCGAGAGCCCAGAGAGAGATTTGAACTTGTGCATAGATACCGATCGAAGGACAAGGTTTACAGACACGGATTCTCTCCTCCCTTTGTCTTAACGTTCGAAAGCAGGTGGATACAGAATCTCCATTTCAGTATTCCGTTTCGAAGCAATGTAGTTTATGATCTAGTATGCCACTGATTAGCGGTCAGAAATTCAGACAAAGGGGTTGAAGTACTTGGCCAGTCCAACCGTTGGTGCTCTTTTTTTGACAGACTTAGTAAAGTAAGGGTGCGAGGCATCACTCTCACCTTGACTGCAGTATACCACACTCTTGCATCTCCCACATTGCTTGCGTTTCCTGTTTGCCAACAAGTGCTCCGGTCGATGTTGAGCATACGCTCCACACATCTTCCAAGGTAGATACCCAGTACATCCGCGTATAATATCTTTGACTCTCTGGGCCCCGGTAATACCTTGAAGAACACTAAGATGCACATAGAAATAAATGGACGGTGGATAACAAGAAACACCTCGGGAACACTGACTGGTGGGCGAAGGCACAGATATCCTTGGAGCCGAGCATTAACGGTCGAGAATGCAGGATACGTGGGAGCAATACCTGATGGCACTGCTGGAGAAACTCCGACTCCATATCTTGAGAAGTCCGCAACTGCTCCATTGCTTCCGTGGAGATATCTATGGCACGGTTCAACCACTCGATAATTCTGGGAATGCTTTCTTCTGGGAGTGGTTCGACCTTTCGGTTGGCGTCTGCGGCAATTCTTTGTCGAGGGACGGAAGAAGTGGTAGCAAACTACACCCACATAACATCAGATGGAATAAAATGGCAATGTTATCTAAAACTTGAACTGGCTTATTATAGGACATCATCAACGGGACTCAAAGGAGGCAAAGGCAAGGTAAAGGACTCACGTCCGCGAAGACGTCGACTTGCATCATCTTCCACGCGTGGAATGCATACAGGTCAAAACCCAAAGGTGTACGCATGAACTTCCCAAAATACGCCGTGGCCGTTGTCAAAGCCATAATTCCGCTGTATGAACTTTGGGCGGCGGGGCTCGATTTGTACGCTGCAACCAACGGTGGTAGGAATCTGGAGGCGAAATCTGACTAGTAATGGCTTCAGCATGCAGATTGTTGTAAGTATTGGGGGATCTGAGCCACCAGGACGATGTGCGCATCATTGCCGAGTTCATTGTATAAGGTGGACGTGGAATTCTCGGATGGACAATAAGTCTCGTAGGACAAACGGTAAGACGGAATACCCATACTTCGTTTATGTTAAGCAGGGATTCGGGCTTGATGTGATTGATGAGTCCAATGCGCCCAGCCAGATTCGTTGCCAATTCACGGGGTGTTCCCATCGCAAAGGTGATATCGAGGGGCCGCCGAGGGTAGAGACTTTATATTGCTGCCACAGCGCTTTACACGCTGAAGCCAGTTTTAACGGAATATCTCCAAAGTGTTTGAGAGTGCGTCGAGATAGAATTCGCATTCGACCGACAGTTGTTTGCATGGTAGGCGCCATCTTTGTACATGTACAGCCATGAATGTACTTAGCTGCATGACTTGTGCTTTAGGGCTATTGCATGCGCATGGCAAACCAAGTTTTCTTCTTTTGAAATTTGGAAGTAACTCAGCTCGGTCCTCGCCCGACCTCCGGTCGGTTCGACCTCGCGGGGGGTGATGTGTTTAAAATTTGCCCCACTCATTTTCGGGATATCGGCCAGGAGAACGAGTTCTACCGCAGTCTGAGGTGAGTCTAATCCTAGATGCACCACTCGTTCGACTCGGTCTCCGTCCTTAAGCCGTTTGTGTGGTGGTCTAAATGTCACCTCGACCAAATTCTTCCCGCTGGGATTCGATATCAATATCAGTCGTCGAACTACCCGTGGCCACAGCTGTCCATGGGTGCAATCAATTAATAAATTCACCCGTCTGCCAGCAGGGGGGAGTTAGTTACTTCAGAGTCTCGGGCATCGTAGGCTACTGTACCGAGTTGTAGGGAGGCAACAGTCACGGTCACGGACCGTCCGTTACGTTGCCTATTTTGCGGCGGGTCACGGTAACGGTGAGGGCCGTTGCCTCAAAAGAATTGTGACATGAAGAGAAAAAATTGGAAAAGAAATCTCGGGGCGCTGGAAGTGAAGGAAAATGGCAATAAAAGTGCCAGGAGATCCCTCCGAGTCTAGTCTCTCCTAGACAGACGCTACAACAAATTTACGCTCGTACCTCGCATGTTGTAGTCTGTTTGCTTATTACCAATTTTCGCGTGACATAACACTGTGACGAACGGCCACGACGCGTCTTCTCTCGCTTCCACCACACTATCTGGCCTATCTCATCCATCTTGACGCGTTTCGACCACCCGTTGAACCACTACATTGCTGAAATGGACGATAATCCGCCTCCCTCACGTCCCATCCGAAAATACAATAAAACTCCAGCACCACTTACCGTCCCTAGTCTGGAATCTATCCTTGCATCAGGCTCCAGTGCTTCCTCTAATTCCCCTATCACCCCGTCGCCTTCCTCAGCCTCGACTCAGCCCTCTCTTAGAGCTACCCGGCGCACCGATTTCCAGAAAATGGATGATGTTCTGAAAAACTGGGGATTTCGCAGTTTGGGTGACTTTTTAGCGACTCTCTTCCACCCTCGGGTCCGTGGTGAGAAGGATCATCGCAGCTCACGCCATCGACAAGTGGTTGCTGCCTTTCTGCAGGGTAGATCCAACGTTGCAATGGCGGACATCATACCACTTCTGTATAATCATCACAAGAGTCGTCCCAAGAGGCTCAATACTGCAGAGCGCAGCGCAGCGTTCTCGCCGTACAAACCGCTCGCCCAGATACGCTTTGCCGCTCCCTGCCTCTCCGCATGGGCCACGCGGATTGTTGGCGATGCGGCGTACTCCCGTGTTGGTAAGATGGCACGGAAGCCCAAAGACGGGAGTAGACATCGACGCCACCTTCGAGCCTCGACAAATGGCAGAAGCCCGAATACACAGGTGGTCGCTTGGGAGGATGTCGACTTCACGATAGAGGAACTCGCTCATGGGTACAAAGATGAGGACGAGCTTGTTTGGTTCTTGACAGAGTGTTTTGCTGGTTCGCGAAAGAATGGCAAGGTTGTTGTTAAAAAGACACGCCCACATCCCGTCGTATGTTTCTGTCCATTTCTCCACTCCTCCACAACATTCAACCCACGTAGATTCAAGTCGGCGCCATTAGCTCATTCATTACCGCGCGCAATCAATACACAAGCGGAGATCTAGCTCTCCCTATCGGCCTCTGGCTCTTCGCCACCCAGGCTCACATTGACGTGAAGCGGGTGTTGTGTCGCTTTGGTTACAGCGTCAGCGGCAGCACGGCGTCCCGTGCGTTGAATACGATGACTGATTCAGACCTTCATCGTTTGAAATTCAACATTTCGATGATCTTGCAGCCAAGACAGCAATACCAACCCTCGAGGATCTGCTGGAGCACGCACACGTTCTTCGTGAGCGTTATGCGACTCAAGCAGCATATGAGCGGGCAGTGGATAAATCTGAGCACGAGGAGGCTGAACCGCTGATAAGCCGGTGATTTGGCCACGCGCGGAATTTGCGATTTTTGCTGATTCTGTGCCACTAGCTGTATTGTAATCGGCTATATAAATCACTCAACAAAGGGTTGGTGCGAGGTCTGAGCAGCCAACTAGGAGACAGTAGCATGTAGTACTAGCAGAGTGTGTCTTGAGATCGCTGGAAGGCATTTGCGTGCCCGAAGGCCAACTTGGATACTTAAAGCTTTTACTCGAACTTGCTTCTTACAAGTCTACAGGACTCGGAGAGGCAGGGTGCTCCCTCTAATCAAAGACATACCAAATACTATCCATCTAGGCCATGAGCAATCCAAGGGGATGCCGGTTACAAGTCAAATCAGGTCAAGAGGACCTCTGTGCCAATAGTGAACACTATCACATGGCAGCAATGAATCTTCGGATTTCTTCGGACGCACGTAGCTCCGAAATCGGACTAAGGAGTCAGAACCCCAAAACAGACTTGACTCGTTCTAACTCAGAATGACTCTTTGACTTGCTCTGACTCAGAATGACTCAGAATGAGTCAACCCAGAACGGTCACATGGACATGCAGCTTTATATCTAAACTACCAGATTCGGTTCTAAACAGTATCATTTCGGACTTTAGCACATGTTCTCACCCCGATTAGTTACAGATTATATCTCAAACATCGGTCAATAATTAAATATCATCATACCTACCTTGTATTTGTTTGTATCACTTTGGTACCTAGGATTTAGTATAAGTAGGGCAACCTATCTTGTAATTAGGCACTGGCCCTTGCCCGCCTTCCAGGCAGACCGCTCAATGGCGGTTCTGGACGGTTGACAAGTGTTAGTCTGTAGTCGGACTCAAAGAGGAGTTTAATATATGTTGGGTTGGGTTGGATTTCTTGTGTGATCTAGTTCGACTTCAAGGTCGTCTGAGCACTTTAAGACTCTTAGCTATCTGTGGGATCTCAGCTACATGTTCAATAGTAGCTCAAGACTCAATAGAACCTTTCATTCCTTTGAAGTCAGATGGTGGACTGGATGTTAGTTGGACTTCGTCTTGAGTTCGATGTTTAAAGCTTTTGCTTGAACAACTGATTCGAGAGTGCATAAGGCCTTCTTTGGACCATTACCGCTACAGACTCGGATCCAGTCTATCTCTTTATGATAGAACAATATATGCAATTGGATCTTTATGGGATTTTGTGTGCAGTGCAGCGTCAGCGTTTAGGGTCAGCGTCAGTGTCAGCGATAGGGTTACAGCGTACAGCGTCAGCATCAGCGTCAGCGTCAGCGTTATGAATGCAGTGGATAGCGCCATTGTATGGCTCGGAGCCATTCAGCGTCAGCGGGATTCGTTACCTCCGAGGTTTCGTTTCCACCCAGCGAATGTGATATGTTCTTGGACGGATCACAACCCCACGAATGCAATATGTACTTGGACGGATTGCAAAACCCATGAAGCGGTGGTAACGCCACCGCACAAACATCCTTAATATATATATAATCGGTTCATTGCATCCCAAGTCCACATTTTGAACCACTCTGTGCAGTGCCTCGAAGGACCATTGAACAATCTACCCAAAAGCCTTTGCTTGTTGCTTCATGCAATATATAGTGTGGTTACTGTCAGGTTGCAACAGCTGTAATACTTCAGCTGGAATCCCCGAACAAACAACGAATGGATTGTTGAGGTAGTGTTGTTGTTTTGTGGATGTGTTTGGTTTTTGTGTGGTGTTTTGGTTCGGATCCAGTTGGGTCTGTTCTGAGGCACACATAGGATCTCATGTCTGCACTCACACACTCTGCACGCGTCTCATTTTCGCGTGCGGCCTCGCACCCAGCGTATCACCACGTGAACGGTTTCCGGAGGGTGCCGCATGGACCGCGCCATGTGCTCCCAAAGGCCTCTAGCTGTCCCAGACAAAGATGCGGAGATGCCGGAGCCTACGGTAATTTTGGATTTACCCTCTGCTCCTGATATCCCCGAAGAACCCACCGCCACACCGAAGAAACTTCCTGCTGGGCCTCAAACACACAAAGAGCCCGCGGGGTTCGATGGTGATCGAGTTCTAAGCAATTCAATTCTCTTCCTTCGAGAATTTGGCTGGTGGGTAGAGATGAACTATGCCATTCCGGAGGGCGACGTTGGAAGACTGATGGAAATCCTCAAGGTTAATTCAATTCTGTCGTTCATAAACTATCTTGACATTACCGCAGATCTATATGTTCACATTCGCTGGAACGGCAAACCAAAACTACGTGGGATACCTGTTAGATCTGTATGCACTTCTTCGGTACGAATGCTCCCCGGACCTCAAGGATGGAATCTTGAACAATTTCCTCTTCAACCTCAACGACGGACCGGGCAACTTTGTTGAAGCCGATATTACCCAAGAATGGTTCAATCGTTGGCTGGAGGATATTGCGGGTCGACGTGGTGGCGACTTCGACGAGCAGTTCTACCATAGAACCGTCGCACCTAACGTGCTGCACTTTCTCAAGATGAAGGAGGACATGGAGTCGGCTTTTGCATTGAAGCGTCGATGGAAAGCTCACACATCTCCCCACCTTCGCGACGAAACCCAGATACTCTTGCGTTTGTACAAGGACGAAGAGCTCCGCAAGTTCCGTTCTTGTCGCAGCATGGGACATGCCGCCGTCAATACCTTCGACCGCGGCTACCATCGCCTTGATGCAGAAAAAATGGCGGAGCATGTCGAACGGAGCACGGAATATGCAAGTCTAGTTCGCGAGATGGAGATGTTGCGGAATGGGAACCCCGACACCACTCAGCCTGACCCTTCGCCTCCATCCTTTAGCCAGCCGCCTCATCCAGGCTCCTCGACTTCCTCTCCCCCCTCTAACCATCTACCCTTGCCATCCTCAACCCTCCGATCAATATCACCTGGCTCAACTTGTAGTACTGGGTCCAACGCTGCACGGATAGCAGCCGATTGTGTTCAGGACTGGGACGAAACCGATCACAGCAACGAAAAGATTTGTAGCGGCTCCGACTTGACTGTTATTGTCGATCCCAACACCGGCATAATGTCTGATGATTGGTGTGAACCGGCAGATTTCGAGGAGTTATTGGACAGAATGTTTGGGCCAGATGGCGGTCAGGAAGAGTCGGAGGACGAGGGGGAGATAGAACAGGATGAGCCAGACAGCGAGAGTGAAGGTGAAGTGACGTGATTATTAGAAATACAGTGTTGAATAGAATATGATTACAATATTAATACTACTGCACACCGCGGCGCCGCGAAGAGGTCGTTCGGTACGGAGCAGCATAAGTTTGACTCACTTCTGCCACCGTTTGGGTTTTACGCCCCGTCCCGTTCTTGGTTGTTTGGCGAACGGGCCGTTCGTTGTTCGTAACTTCATCCAAAACTCGTCTCACGCGCTTGGCCGGCGGAGGAATGGGGGATGAGCGCGGGTGCTCAGGCCGTTCGTCTTCAGAGCTGGATTCCTCCCCACTCTCGTCGCCCCCTTCATCTAAATTTGCCTCCACACCCTCGGAATCTTCCTCCGCATCTCGGGCCCCGTCCTCCGAATCTTCCTCTGAGTCCCATTCCTCTACTTTCCGCCTTCTTCTCCGAGTTCCCTTAGAGCCTCTTCGGATACCAGAATCTGATTCTGAAATAAATCAAGATTTCCTTTTATGGTACAATCAAAAATCGTGTGAACCTTTGAGCATGACAGCAAATCTTTGACGTGTACCGCGACGCGTCGTCTCTTGCGATGCCTCCTCCCTCGACCCGTGCCGTGCAGGTGCGCCTATTAATGGCTGCGGCATATTTCTGGCATATGATCCACCTTGCTATGGTCCTCTACGCCAGCCCGCTGTATTGGAAGCAGCCTTACCATACATCTGTCTTAACCGGACGGGGCTGGGTGCAGGAATTAATAGAGGGGAATCCGGCTCGGATTAAAGCGGAGCTAGGCATGAGACTCCACGTCTTTGTAGCTCTGGTAATCCAACTGCGAGTACTTTGCCGATTAACAGACACGAGATATGTCACCTTGGAGGAGCAAGTCGCAATCTTCCTCTACACTTGTGTCACTGGGCTTTCAGTGGTCCATGTGGGGGAGCAATTCCAGCGCGCCAATGAGACTATCTCCAAGTAGTTTGTTTCTGTCTTACTCGGCCGATACCATACTTATAACGATACAGGTACTTTCGATGAATTCTCATTGCCATTTCATCTCCCAAATTCTACACGCAATATGTTCGTCTCCCCTTGGTCGACGACCCTGTCTCTGCCTTAATTGCGGACAATCCAAAATTCTTTCCCTTCTTTCAAGATGCTATCGGCTCTATGGACGGTACACACATCAATTCTGCGCCGTCCGCAGCAGATCGACAAGCTTCACGCAATCGCAAAGGCGGTGTCTCGATGAACTGTCTTGCGTGTTGTTCTCAAGATATGGAATTTTTATATGTGCTCAGCGGATGGGAGGGCTCGATGGCAGACGCAGCATTGTTTCTAGACGCTCGTCTTCACGATCTTACAGTCCCGGATGGCAAATACTATCTAGCCGATGCCGGCTTTGGCAGCTGTGATGTCTGTCTTGTTCCATACCGTGGAGTGCGCTACCATTTGGCGGAGTGGGGACGCGCAAGTGTCAGGTATGTCGCCGTTACGGTATTATCTCTAGCCTACCGCTGATAATTTCTTTCAGGCCTGCGACCTACAAGGAACTATTCAATCTTCGGCATGCTCAAGCACGTAATGTGGTAGAGCGAATCTTCGGTGTGATAAAGGCCAGGTGGGAAATCCTCACCCGTCCTCCCCAATACGACATGGATATCCAGGCCCGGATTCTCCCAGCATTAGCAGCCTTGCACAACTTTATCCTCAAGTTTGACTCCGTCGAGCGGGACAATATTCTTGACATGGATGTCGAGGACCCTAACCCTGGAATGCATGCTGGTAATTTCGGCACTCTGGCAGACGGCACAACTACAACCCTGGAAAAGGAGCGGTCAGAGGAGCGGCGTGAGGCTATTGCAAAGGCGATGTGGGAGAGCTATCAACAGCTACTGCGGGAGAGGGGTGATGATTCCGAATAGATTTCGTCAAATTAGGTACAATAGCGGTACTAAGTAGGACTAAAATCCGAGAGTTGAATACTCGGGATGGAAAGGGAACACCCCAACCTTCTGCAACTCCTCGATGATCCACGGAATACGAATATCATCAGTAAGCAGTGCATTATACACCTCCGCGTTCTCGAGGGTCGTGAGAATGCGAACGAGTGCGACGCGCTCACGGTTGGTGAGCCATGTCTCGTTCTGCGCCCCCAGAATTGCACTGGTCCGACGTTGAGGGCTAGTCTGGAATGCCGAGGGCGGGAGTGTGGCTGCAGGAGCGGGGACGGCTGATGTGGAAGCTGCACTCGTTGCCGCTGCAGCTGGCTGAGGTTGGGCAAGGACATGATGGAAATCCTCGAAGATGCCGTTGAATTTTTCGGCGGCTCTGGCGATGTCGAAAAGGCCCTGGGCACCTGCAGAAACCCGCGGCTTCTTGGGATGAAAGGGGGCCTGCTGAGCGGCCTGTTTACCCTTGTTCTTTTTAGGGGCAGGAGAGGAAGACTGAAAAGTATAAATTAGTGGATGAACCAGCGGATGGGCGACACAAACTATTGACATACATCACTCTCATCATCGTCCTCGTTATCGCGAAGACTGCTACTCCCTGGGGCTTGGTCGTCATCATTGTTGTCACCGCCGCTGGCTTCGTCCTCGTTGTCTTGGTCACTGGGGAAGTCGTTGTTCATACGCTCCTCGTCCCAGGGTGGGCTCGAAGCCTTGGACGGTGCCGCCGGGACGTTGGCACAGAAGACATTACCCCCCTTCGCCTTTGTCGGCATGAGGGGAGCCATAAGGTCGTAGAAAGGCCAGCCTTGATTTCTGAATCTGGCGGCCTCGGGAAACTGCTTGACGAAGGCATCCCAAGCACCTTGCGTAGAGGCGTCGACAGTAACACCATGCTGGTGGGACCAGGTCCACCCTGAGGTATCTATAATTCGGTCCACGAGGCCCCAGGATTTACGATGCTAGTTCACTGGATTCAGTGATGCAAATGCAAGGGGAATTGACACGCACCTGTCTATATTTTTGCCCGCACCCTTGATGCATCTTGGGTCCTCCTCTAGTCTGGACTAAATTCAAAGCAGCTGCAGCCCCACGGAGGGTTGCTGCTTTAAACTGTCCATTGTCGCCTGTAGCTGTCTTTTCGTCGACGAGGTACACCAGCAAGGCGCGGTCGTCAGCCGGGGTCCATGCCGCATTGCCGGAATCTGGGAGAGGTAGCTGGACTGCCTTGTCAGGCGCGGCGTTATCCTTATCAGCCGGTGCCATTATTAGAGTCGACGGGGTGAATGCAAACGGGCCGCGACGCGACGTGCGGGAGAAGAAAAGGACACGTCAAGTCACAGAAGTCACAAATATCAAAATCTTTCGGAACCAGTGATCGTCCTCAAGGCCTTGGGGTCGGGTCTGGCGGATACCAAGGCCTTGTTAAGCCCAAGGCCTTGAGTCAAGGGCACCTCCAAGGCCTTGGTAGAAATTTCCCACGCATTCAGCGGTAAGCCCAAAAGAAAATTTGCAACGGAGGAACAAGGCCCACCTGCACTTTCAAAGAGCCCTATCAGTGAAGTGTACACCACCTGATTTCCCTCGTAATTTACTGATCAAGAAACTTCAAGGTTTACCAGATTCCAAGGCCTAAGGAGCGGCAAGACGGTATACATGTCCCGCTAATTGACATGCAAAAGACTTCATTTCAAGCCCTCCTCTGTAAAAAGGCCCCCGGGGTAATACAGTCAAATTTCTCAGCAGAACAAAATTATAACGACATAACCAAGGCCTTAACCAAGGTCTGAGTGTCCGGCGAGATTTTCCCAAGCCCTTGGCCAAGGCCTAGTCAAGGCCTTGGGGTCCCAAGGCCTTGGACCCTTGGGCGAACACTGTTCGGAACTACCGCAAAAGGAAATCTTGATTTATTTCAGAATCAGATTCTGGTATCCGAAGAGGCTCTTACGTTTCTTTCGCCGTGCCGTGTTCTTCTTCTCCTGCACCTCCTTTTGCTGCAACTCAATCATCGTACGCAACTCGTGGACAGTCGCGTACAGCCGAACTTGATACCCGTTTGCGAAAATCCATGATTCCACGTGTTTGGCGAAGGCTTCAAAGGAGTTGAAAGTGAGGAGCGAGTTGAGTACAGATTTCATGATGGATGAGGGGAAGAAAGAGGATTTGGGGCGGTTGGCATGGGCCGAATTCTTGCGCTCCGCTCGGCGCACAATTTCGCTGAACTCTGCGAGTTTTGTTTGGGCCTTTTCCCGCTCCTTGGCGGTCAATTTGAATTTCTTTTCAATTGAAGCGATATTGTCGACAGTTGGGGCAGTAAATGGAGGGAAGTAAGCGCAAGGAGGCAGCGGAGGGGCGGTGAGCTCGAGGGTGATGTCGTTGCGGGCGGCGCAGAGCGAGCACGGGAGTGGTCTTTGAGCAGCAAGGCAGTCAAGTGTGGTTATGTCAAGTGGGGGGTTGTGGAAGGCTCGATTTACTGCCACATTGAGGCAGACCTTCTCGGTGATGACTTCAGCCTTTGCCTGCTGGAGAGCCTTTGCGGGCGCTTTCTTTCATGTCTTGGTGGTCGTCGGCAGGGGGTTGGACATTGCTACCGGTAGGAATATCAATCTATGAACCATAAACCCGCGAAATTCGACTTACCAGCCAGCTGCTTCTCGGCAGCCGCAAGTACGCTCGGCTGAATGAATGCATAGCCACGAGCCTTCGCGTCAGCAGCGCGTCCAGCCCGCCCTAACTCCTGTAGCCATTGTTCAAGTGTTTCTGGGAAGCTGATAGAGATGCTGTCCAGTACAGATTTAACATTGAGTCCGTTTGCGATCGCAACTGTCGCAATAACAACTTGGCAGATGGGGTCGTTGTCAAGGAGTTGCAGGATCTCTTGGTTGTCCTCCAGGGAACGCATAGAATGATACATCTTCAGTCGGCGCAACCGGTGCGGACCGGGGGGGAGACATTTCCAGAGATACAAAAATACACGAAAGACGTCGTCAATGGTACGGCAATGGATGATTGCCTTGCGACCAGAGTTTAGTATGACGAGGAGCTGAGGGAAAAGCTTTCCTCCAACACCATTTTCGAGAGTCTCAAAGATGAGCTGGGTGTTCGGGTGTTCATTTGATAGGCGTAGGAGGTAAAAGTTATTGCCAGACATGCCGAGACTTGCGCAGATAGAATCCAGCGGCTCATCAGGTAGGATGGTGGCGGAGAGAGCCATGATGGAGACGGAGGATGGGAGGCGGCCGCGGAAGAAGGTACCAATATAGCGAAATTGGGGTCGGAAGTCGGCGCCCCAGTCACGAATGAGATGGGCTTTGTCGGTACATCCGTACGTGATATTCGCGCGGAAGACGTCGTTATCGGTGATGATTCGCCAGGCCTTGTCACGTAGATGCTCGGGGTCGCCACAGATGACATTCCATTTGCCGCAGTCCCCGATTTCGCGCACCATATTTTGGCCGGTTTTGCGGGCTTCCGTAACCGTTTCGTGGCAGTATGAGAGGGCCGGGACACCGAGGTTCTTAAGCTCAAGAACCTAGTAGCAATTTATATTAGCATAAGAAGGCAGAAGAGATCTTACTATGTTGGCAGCCAGACCCTTTGTTGGCGTAATCACAATTCCCACAGGTAGCGCGCAACCGGGTAGATTAGGATAGCGGTCAGGATTCTGAGCTAATTCGAGAAGAACGATGATGGGCACGGCAAATAGAGCTGATTTTCCTCCGCCGGTGGCCATGCAGCATACAATATCCTCCCCATCAAGGATGCGAACGACGAGCTTTTGCTGAACTGGATAAAGTCCGTTCGGCCACCGGGGAATTCGTTTCTTGACGATATCGGCTACTGTCTGGTGTCCCTAGGGGCTTTGCCATCGATACTGAGGTGCCATGGTGGTCGAGGAGGCCAGGAAGTGGAGGGAAGCGCGAAGCGCGATGGTGGCGCTGCCAAAAGTGCCGTGGGAACTAAGTGATAGCCGAAAAGATTGGTAATAAGCAATCTACCCATCAACTGGGGCGCGATCAACTACAGACTACCTCCGAGTCTAGGATGTGTCAATATGAGCTCTGAAAGTCGAATAGCCTGCTTCAGATATATGGCCCCGTTGCCTCCTTAAGCAACGGTCACGACTCACAGTCCCGCCGTTGCCTAAAAAATAGGCAACGGGTTGGTCACGGTCCTCGAGCCGTTGCCTCCCTACAACTCGGTACAGTACAGTAATAAACCCCTAAGCGCAACAATACCGCGAAATGCAACACAGCGAAACTAAGCGCTCCAAGGCGCGGGGGTGACGTCATTGGGGTTCATACCCCCGTTTTTGAGGTCTCTGAACACGATGGGAGAGGTCCCGGGGCTCGAATCGGTGCCCCTTGTGAAGAAATCGAGAGAAACGTCCAAAAGTGGCCAAAATTCACCCAAAATCAGAGATTTGACGCCATCCCTCGCCTCTATCCAGTTGGGACGGTGTCATTCGAGCTCATACCCCCATTTTCGAGCTCTCCGAACACGATGGGTGACATTGTGGGTTGTGGATTGGCCTCCCTCATGACAAAATTGAGGGAAAATGATCGAAATCACATTAAACACCGGATTTGATGCAACTTTCGGCTACGAACACAGCTCAGTCGATGCATTAGTTGACCTTTGGAGCCCGTGGGCCGCACCATAGGGCTGTGCGAGATGCTATGGTGTCGAGTAGCTCAAAGAAAATGGCAATCATTGCTCGTTTGCCGCTGTTGCGCTTCGTGGTTAAATAGCCAAATCGGGCTCGCGCAGTTTTCTGGCCCGAACTCGGTCAAAACGGCACGGAATCACACGATTCTTTGTGCAGGACGGCAGAGGGGAAGCGTACAGATTGTTCTGTGACAAGAAATCGGAAGAAGTATGTTGTCCCCCTCTCGAATTCCGCGAAATACGCTAAATGTTGCGCTTAGGGGTTTATTACTGTATGATTCAACTTGAATTTGAGCATACTGTACTTTTTCGTTCAAACCGACAGTCACCCGTCATGCACTCCCTGTCGATGTCGAATATTGGTCGAGGTCACGTGTCACGAGGGCCTCTGTCGAATTGGTTGAACATTGGTCACGCAAGCCAAAAGTTCTCAGAAAAAACATCCTGGCCTTTGGCAGTCACCTTCCAGCAAGATTTTGACCATTGCTCAACCTTCTGTGGGGACTTTGCCTCTACAAACCCAGAATTTCAATATCTGGCTGAGCTCATGTTTTAAATCAGCCTAGAACAGGAAATTTCCAGAGAACACTAGCCAGAGTTTTAAAATGAAACCAAATGTCCTCTCGCGACGTAGGAATTTATTTCACTTGCCCTCTCCACAATTTCTGGGTTCTGTCGAATTTTTACCTCGTCACACTGCCCCGGACCCGGTGTTGAACTGTCGAATTGGTTAAAAATGTCACGTGTCACCCCCCCGTGTTGATCTGAACGAAAAAATACAGTACTTCGAATTTGGATGAATCCTGTGATTAACATGAACAGTGGATTTCTCCTCTTTGACTGTATACTGTATATTTGGATAGAAAGTTCTGGAGTAAGGCGGGGTAGCCCTGCATGACGAGCATCAAGAGCTTGTACTTCAGGCCGCTGGCATAAGCTTCAACTGGTTTCCCGTTCGACTCGGCGCCCCGTCGTTGGGGTGTATATGACCTCTTTTTTATTTTTTGTGTGCGGCCTCGGGATCCGCTTGATTCAATCGCTCTCCTTGAAATCCAGGGAACTCCTCAACCAAGTGAATCAGTGATGACATCACATCAACATCAGCGCATCAGCAAGCCTTGAAACTGAAACTAGGCCTCGACTTTTTCCCTGCCCGGATACCCAGCCTATTGGGGGCAAAACCGGTTCCCACGTCAATGGCCATAACTTGTGGCCTATGCTGGCGTTTGTGCACCGGCGCACAGCACTATTTTCCGCTGACCATCATCGAGACCAAGAGCTTGTGCTGCCCTCTGCCAGGCCTTATGAGAGCGCAAAGATCAATATTTATATTTAAAGGAGCAGCAGTTCATCACCTCCGATTCAAAGCAAGAATACAATTGAACCGGCGAGAGACGGAGATGGGCACTTGGGGAAATGTCGAGATGTTAAGAAGTGACTTCAACTACGTCACGGTGAAAAGCACTTTTCGTACGGTGGCGACAAAGAACGATCCTAATAAATTAGGACTCGTAACTCTGCGCAAGCATGAAACTCAACGGGCGACGCGATGAACGTGTGTCCGGCAACGGCGAGAGAAAGCCCGTCGCGTTGTCGTTCATTTCAGACTGAAGACTTTTTCGGGTCAAACCTGTGTGTATAAGTCTCATAAAAGTCTCCGCCTCACGGATCCCAAAGACTGCTCCAACCTAGCCCACTCTAACAACCACTGGCAACTTACCCTAATGCGACTCCTATGTGCGTCCCCCGTTATTTAAACTTATTGATTTATCCCACCCCCCCACCCCCGCCCACAGTCCCGCTCACCCTGCTATGCTTTGGCCTGACCCACCTCGGAGTTGTGGCACTGACCGAGACCACCCCACTTGAGCCCAATGTAGACAGTTCTATGCGCCGTGATGGAGGCAGGCCGCATTCTTGCAATGATGCGCCTCTTTCCACGCCGGATGCGCCATCGAGCGCGGTAGATATATTTCTCACCCCTCCTTGCTCCGGATACTCACTCATATTCACAGATTCCAGAATGTGTCGCGTCCAGGGCTGAGCCAGCTGTTGTCACTCCGGTGGGATCCCGGGGGTGCCGCCTATTCCTCTGCCTTTAGGGCAGGTGGCCCTCAACAATGTTCACAAGTACAGCCATAATATAGATTGGCTTCCGCTATTTTATTTTCGGTCCAAGAGGCGGCCCATTTTCGAGAGTGTGGAGAGGGTAGCACTTCCAAAGCAGCTGTCATGCCCGTTGGAATTTTCCCCTCATTCTTCTGCCTAACACCAATTTGGTCCTGCCTTTTAATTCTGGACACTGAAGAGCTTTGAGCCATTGACGTGGTCGATAAGTATTGGCGCAAATGTGGCTTTCAGTGGAGAGATGGGCACGTAGAGAGTCACTAGGGTTTATTCTTTGAGCGTTACGGCCGAAGGACCACCGCGGTTAATATGCCTCCTCCCCCGCCCCTCCCTCTCCAGGTCCCAACAGAATCAAAGGATCAGTTCAGATTTCCAAAACTATAGCTACAAAAAAAGGAGAGAAAAAACGGTACTTCAGGTTTGCAATTGGAACATTTCTGAAAAGTTTAGTATATGAGGACAAGGGTGTTTCAAACAAATGATTTGCTCTTACTGTTATGGTAGGATACGATCTCAAACACGACCATGAACAGAAGCAAACTCAATCCAAAGAGCGAGCCGGCCACAAGTAAGGTACTCTTTACCACTGGAGCTCGCCCAGTTTCATACGCGTACATTGCCGTGATTTGAACCAATCTATCCTGTAGTTCACCCACTTCTTCATCTGTTGGCGCCGACACGCCGTTATCCTGTGGCAATGAAGAGCATCAGAGGAAACCTTTGACAAATCAAGATCGGCGTCGAAAAGTGTTCAACTGACAAGTTTCCGCCATATGAAGATTGATCCAGGTTGCTCACTCCCTCCACAGGCAATAAAATGACAATCTGTGGTCGAAATGGCCTCAAACAAGGTCAATTAGCCTACGAGAGACAGGGGAATACACAGCACACACAGTTACAGCGTAGAAAGTGCTGGGTCCTAGAGAATCCAATTAATCTGAGTGCAGTTACCAAAAGATCGCACCTTCTGGTGGTAAGGAGTACATTAGTGGTACCTCGCCAAGTTCAAATACGTGTGCTGTTCCGTCGTCACCTCCGCACACCAAAGCGATGTCATCTTCAGCGAAAACACATTGTTTGATTAGTCGTGTTTCGGTGGGAATGGCTAGTGTGATGGGAGTCAGCGAATCCGCCGGTTTGTAGACGTCAAAGTCGCTGCTGGACAAATTGTACACGGCTTTCATGCTGCGATTTGCGGAAAGAGACACACTGCCGCTGAAGGGAGAAAATGAATAATTTGTGCAGGAAAATCCGAAGCCAACTTACATGCCACCAAGCAGCCTCTTCGTTTCAGTCATCTCACCAGTGAGTGAGTTGTAGTAAATCCTGGCAGTCAGTCAGAACGAAGATGGACCCCCAAGGACTACAGTTCGATTTACATATCTCCCAGGTAGCATGTATGAACCACAAGTTGCTCACTTACGTCGCCCTGCCAGAACAAGATCCCACGAGGAATATCCTGAACCTCGCAGGTCCAGAGAGGAAGCAGGGTCGCTAGTTGGGTTCCAGTTTCAGAAAACACGGGGAGGGGAACGGAGCTCGAACTAAGATCTTGGATACGAAAAACTCGTATCTGTCCCGAGTGACTTGCAACCGCAAACTTCGAACAGACCGGATCTAGAGTTTGCACTTCCACAGAATCGTCCAGTGTAAATACAGCAGTGGTAGTGGAAGCATGCGGGATAAACTGCGCAACAAGATGAATTCCAACAGATACACAAAGAACGTTAATGCTCGCCTGGTTTCGTTTCCCTGAGAACGGACACGCAGAGACAACGCCTCTACCAGTTCCCACGAGGAGAGTGGACGTTATGGCGTCTCCTGGAAGCCAAGAAAAAGCCGTGATTTGACCCCAGCGGTGATCGGACAACGTTTGCACACATTTATTTCTATGCACATCCCAGGTTCGTAGGATCTGGTCGTCGCCTACCGGGTGACATTGAGGAGGGCAAAGAAGGGTTGTTTGAGTGCGGCTCACCTCCGGCGATCAACAAAGTACCATTCTTGATAAACAGTAGGCAGTTTACAGGACCGCCCTCATCACTGGGTGTCAGAGTGGTAAATAGTGTGTACTGCGTCATTAACAGGATAAGGGGAATGAACGAGTGAACTGGTACAGTTTGCCAGAGAGAGTGGTGTTTTAACGACGCAGAGTTGAGTTTTACGTACCCATGATGGCGAGGACAGCCTACCATGATCGGCATAGGGTCGTCAGATGTCGGCTGTAATATGCCCGGACCGGCAACGCCGGTCAGATACACTGAAATTCAGTGAAGTCCCACTGGTGACTGAACTTCCACTGTTTTCCAATGAATTCCAGTGTATATCCCACCACTCACCGGAAACCCTTGGAAATCAAAAAATGTACGCTGAATTCCGATGAATCCGAGCAAAGGCGCGATGAACTGAGAGAAAAAAATGGACTCACCCCGCTGCAACAGTACAAAAATGAAAACTACGGCTCACATATCGTGGTGAAGATCGAAAAATCTGCTGTTAGTTCATATTTTTCCTGCCGAAGTCCGATGGAATTCACCGAACTCGAGCCGAATTCAAGCCAAATGCGATCTCTGAGTTCCAGCATTGAATTATTCCAACTCAGACACGACAACCAAGGTATACCTTACAGGAAAACACTGCAAAGTCTCAGTGAATAGCCTCTATCTGAAGGGAAAACACATACCTATTCGTTGAAGTACGGCGGATGTTGCCGAAAGTGATTGAACATCAATTCCAAAATACCCGATCAACGGCGGACATGGCGGGGTGTTGCATTTTGGAAATGGATGGAAGCAGTGGTAGGTATGACACTGGCGAGTTGCTATAAGTGACGCTAAACACAGGACATTGGTAGAGCGGTCGGTTTCCAGGTTTTCCCACAGCCCATATGTTCGCGAGATTCAACCCAACCATTTCCTTTCAGTTAATCCGTTAATTCAGCATTAAACAAGCGCGACGGAAACGGCTCTGGCTCCCTGTAGCCGAATCTTCCCCCGCTTTCGTTCAAAGTTGACTCTCTTTTCCACATCGGAGGGAAGGAAGTGTGGTGCTCCCGTTAAGGAACAAGCGGGCTCTACCTACATACATGTGCCTCAAAGCATATTTCACGCTGCGCACGAAGACTACCTTGGAGAACAACAACTGTACCACAAGAATCATAACACTTCTCCCTCCTCACCTCGTACACAATTCCGGCGGTAACTCAATATTCCGTCTCGAAACAATACAATTTATGATCTAATGGTATCGGTCAGACCATCTGTCGAGACGGATAAAGCAGAGAGATACCTGGCCAATCCAACTGCTGGTGCTCTGTGAACCTTTCAACTTTCAGCCCTCTCTCTACCTATTACTCACCTGGACTGCAGTATACTACGGTTTGGCATCTGCGGCACTGCTTGCGTTTGCGCTTAGGAACCAAGGAACAATACCGATGCCGACCATAGGCCGCGCACATCCTGGAGGGCAAGTAAACCGACAGCGATACTATGGTATCGAGAAGTGTCATTTTCCCGTTGAGGTCGTCAAGGATACTGAAGCGCAAAACAATTAGTGGTACTACAGCTTAGAGAGCGCGACCAACTGCTTTGAAACGCGACAAATGTCCTTGGAGTTGGGAGGGACAGATAAATCCTCCAAACATCAAGATGATACAACTCGTTACCTCGTGACACATTACGTCGAACTCGCTCAGCGTATGGGTCTTCAACCGATAAGCTTGTATCGCCTGCGTGGAACTGTTTTTGGCGCGACCAAGCCAGTCGATAGTCTGAGAAATTGTTTCCTCAGATGGCTGATCAACCTTCCGGCTCGCATCTGTGAAGCCATCGCGTTAGTGAAACAAAAAAGGCCAGCAAGGAACACACAAATCATGAGATGACAAAGGATCATAATGTTCTGTAAAACATCCTCGGGCGTCTAGGTGTAGGAGATCATAAGGACAGCTGGGAGAAGAGTGTTGAGACAAACGTCGGATGAGAAGGTGTCTGTTTCTATCATTGTCTCCATGTGGAACGCATAGAGGTCGGAGCCCTGGGAATTCCTCATAAATTTTCCAACGTAGGCCATTGCTGTGACCGGGACCATGATTTGACGATATAAAGCTCTGTCGTGGGTTCTGGACTTGTATACCGCCACCAATGCTGGAAGAAAGCGAGCCGCGAAATTAGACTGGGAACAACATGATGTCAACCTCACAGCGAAATTTGGCACTTCGGGGTGATTGTACCCACCAGAACCGCGGAGCGATCGTCGCCGAGTGCATTTAACAACTTCAACGCCTGGCTGGATGGTGGGACCGCAAGAGTGGGAAGGGGTAACTGAACGCACTGTATCCCAAATGACTGGGTCGTTGGGATGTTCAAGTCCGAAGAGTTGAGCAAGCTCGGTGGCCAGGTTATGGTGGGATATTGGCATCACAGTTGGGCGCGTTCATGGTATCCAGGCTGAGATATAGCGATCCCGGGGCACCGCCCCCACAAATACAAGTTTAAGGCAATTGTTCCGAGTTTGCAGTTCACTGATTTTGGCGCAAGTATTATGATGGGGTGAAGAGGCTGTGGCGCATTTTGACGACCGGCACTAGTACTAGCACTATTGCGGGGTCTATAGAACCTCATCGGCGGTATTGCCGGATGTGGCGGTATGGGGGCTGCATGACGTTTATATAAGTACTTTATACACGAGGGACGATGGGAATAGAGACGACTGCGGGCTTCAAGCGACGGTTCAGAGCAGCGGGGGACGGCCGAAGGAGCAGCGGCGGGGGGATTTTCCTTGAATTAGTGCAGGACGCGCTGCATGGTAGCATTATGACAGACACAGGTCTGTGAAACCGCAGAGCCAGGGCGCCATGCAAGGGACGACTTGTCGGTCGGCCTGTAGATACGCATCGCGTCGCGGACTGATCAATCGGTCAGATTGGAGAAGATTAGGGCGACAAGACCCACTGGAGAGCATTCGGAACGGTATTCCGCAGCCTACGCTCGCTACGAAAAGGCGACGAGCGCCACCCGACGGACTGTGATGTACACGCATACCCTCAGGCTCTGGACCGGCGTAGTAAATGGAGGATCTCAAAGGAAAGAAGATCTAGACGAAACTCACTCAAAGGACCTAGAACTGACGCGGGTCCACGCCCGCTCGCGCTCCCGCAGACTAAAAAATAATGCATCTGTACACGTTAGGATTCATGAGATTTAGCGCTCACCTAAAGACGCGACTCTGCCGACTGGAAAAAATGTTAGAAATTCGAGGAAACGGCCGCTGTAAGTTGATCGTGAAGGGCACCACGCAAGCTGTGAGAATGAAAATACCTGTCAGAATATTGAAGCCTGGATGGTGAGCGATCGAACCCACTCGATCAATCGAAAAGCTATTGGCGATTGGACGAGGCGCCTTATTATGCGGTAATCCGGAGATTATGACTGGCGTCCAGTACAATGAAAAAGCGCGTCGAATTGGCCATCCTGGCGTAAGAGTGGGGAAAAAAAAAATCTCAGCCTAATTCGCGACGGAGAACATGGCTATTGATGAATCCAGAGCTTCGCTAGAGTTGAAGTGAACACATGTCCACTGTGGCATGAATAACTGAAGACTCACCGCAGTACACCAAAGGTGTACATGAGCGTCTCCGCTAAGACGGCTATCGCGGCCCTCTCGCGGCCCGGGCCTGGGCTGTGCAATATCTGATCCCATCTTTCTTTTTCCTTTTTCAACCCAATCTATACCCAGCGTCGAAGCGTCCCCAGTTTGTACAGGTGTAACTATGTCTTCAATTCCCGCCCGTCAACCACTCTTTCGGTGACTCTAGCACAGGCGGTTGTGTGATCTTCGCCGCGCTTGCGGTCGGCGACCCGGATTTCCCCCGCGAGTATCAATCCTAGCGAATGCGCCGATGATCATCTTAGGGCTGCACCCCATGAACGGCATTCTACTCTGACCTCCGTCGCCGCTTTCTGATTTCCGCAGATGTTTGTACAATGAACTTTTTGAAAGGCTTGAGCAATCAAACCGCTCAGCTCATACGCAAGGATTACCACTTCTTCATTTCGGTACTGCCGCCTCTCGCTTGCGCCTCCAATCGTACGCCTTTCGTCGACAGGAGCCGACGTATCTATAAAGGGCCGCCCCTCTCTAGCTCAAATTCGCGAAAAGCCTCCTCCGATTTAAAATGTCTGTGAACTCTCCTCCTCCTTCTGCTCACTGGATTCGGCTTCCGCCGTCCGGCCTTGGTGCCAAGTACCCAGACTCGGCCCCTGTCGTCACCGTCGCCGCCACGGTCCCCTCGTCCTCGGATACCGCTCAGCCTTTTACCCCGCTCACCCAGAGGCCTCCCGCAGACGATGAAGCTGCAACGTCTGTCGCAGACCAGGATCCGGAGGAGTTGAATCCTAATAAAGTATTTGACTTAGTTTGCACCTCGCCTCCACCGCTAACATCCCTTTTCAGGTGCGGATCGTGGATGGGTCGGATGCTCTGGTGGGCCGACTGCCGCTAGTAAATGTAGTAAACTAGGTTTTGACTCGTCAGCAAGGTCGACAGGCTTCAGAAGAGAGTTAGAAGGCTAGAACAGCATAATACGGCAATCAAGGTCCGCTATTTCCCCTCATCTGATATTCTCCCAAACTCACTTTTCTTTTCAGGCCGAGCACATAAGCTTGAAGACCCAGGTACTCTCCCTCGGTATCTCTCTCCTCGTATTCACCCTCATTCCTCCTACCAGATTGCGCAAAAAGATGTACGTTCTCCACCTCTCCGCGGGAATTATCTGACTCCGTTTCTAGAACGGGCTGAAGGATTTGCAGACGCTCTTCAAAGGATACGAGAATCGTCTCCAGCAGGTAGCTCTGCAACGTCTCTCTCAGGCCCAGGCGCCATGTTTATACCCCACTTTTGCAGATGAAAGAACAAGAACAACAGTTTCAATTGCGTCACCAGGAGGGCCAAAAAACCAACCTTCAGCTCGCTCGACGTGTGGAAGAGACCTCTGCACAGCTGGAGCAGATGCTTCAGTATCAACATTATCTGGAGCACAAGCTGTTGATCGCCGGTCGAGATGCTGAGTCCGACGTATGTGGCCGTGATGACGAGTTATCCTCCCATTCGGACTCACCTATCTTAGGCAACTAGTCAAATAACTCAACTGATCAAGGCGCAATTCGACCAAATGCACACCGAACTTCAGTCCCGAGTTCGTTCCACACACCTGACTTGATCCTGTGTTCACCTCTTGGTATAGGTAGATGAACGAGGGAATGAATCTGTGGATAAAGCGAGAGAGGTTCTGATTCATACCAAGGCCGAGCTGAAATCACTCCAGTCCGAGGTAAAGTATGGTTTTGACTGAATTCTACTTGCCCTCACGCGAGATTAAGCTCGTGGACATTGAGCATGCTACTCAAAATCTCCGCGCACAGGTAAGATGCTCAGAAGTCAGAACCCTTCTGCTAATTTCCCTTCTAGTCAAGAACGATAGCCCAAACAATTTTGAATACAGGAAGGTCCCAGGAAGATATACACCCGGTGTGTTTTTTTTGGCGCACTTTATTTACCCAGCTCATGTCTTTTCAAGACATCTCGGGCTTATGAACATGCCGTGAAGCTGGGCGTTCTTGAGTCAGAATTACAAAGAGTTTTAAGGAGGCCCGGGGGCATTCTTCTAGGTAGACAGCTACGTTGATGAAACCCCGGCCCCATGCCTCGGAAATGATCAGTACCACATCATGCTGCGTACATGTTACTTCTAACTTTGCCGCCTTTTGTTCATTCTTCACCAATTTTTCACTTTTGCGTGTCAACTTTGTTGATTCGATCGTTTAAAATTAGTTAGTATTAAGCCGGAAGTTGGTCGACTGATCCCTCTTTCCTCCCACCACCCTACTGTCGCATCTCTGGACGGCTCGAAGATGCCAACGGGCCGCAACAAGACCCAATCCTCACGCGACTACAGAGCCACTTACACAAATCTTACTGGACCCTGCTTCCTCACTCTTTATGGAACCCCACCAATTGTGTCGCTATTGGTTGGCCTCGCCACCTCGCGGCCCTCTTCTCTTTTCTGGTGAACTACGCGGGTCAATGCTGTGATCTGCTGCGGCTGGCTGGAAGAACTCCTTCGCTCTTCACATCGTGACAGAAATGGGAGATCATTCCGCGCTTCATCAAAGTGTACACCATGATATTCACCCAATTGACGTCGAAAAGCGAAGAACACCTGGCTTCAGTGTCCGCATACTCCTGCACATACCCCTCCCGAACTTCCAATTTTTTTCCCCCACCAGAACAGAACCTGACCACACGCCAGTCATAGTCGATTCGACAGTGTCCCGCATTCTGGGGGGAACATTGGGTGATGTATGGAAGACCTGCACTGCGGACGCCGGGTATGGTGGTGATGCGTTAACGGCTGTATGTTATAAAATTGCGGTGGCCGACAATGCTGGTTCGTGGTCACCCTCTCGTACTGATCTCTGGATCATGTTCAAGTTCCTTCGCAGCATCTGCGCCCTCAATGAAGTTCGGCCGACAATCCAGATGCTGTCCAATGTCGATTTCTTGCTCCAGCTGCTGCATTACAAGCGGCCCGCATGCGTCATGTAGAGCATTTTTGAGGATTTCGAGGAGGAAATGCTAATCCCTACATCCCATGTGACTCCGCCGGCGGAGGCGCGATCAACCGTAATGACCTCAGTAGTATGGTGCTCTTGGACTGAAACTGTACGTGCCTATTCGTTGCGGATTTTCCATGACGACGGGTTATGACGGAATCTCTTTCCACTCCTGGTTGAAACTTGGGGGGGTTGACTACGGTCGACGACGAAGGAACCATTCCTCTTCCCCTGGGTTTCGAGCCGTTCGAAAGGAAATGGAGTAGAATGTGGAATTGAACATAGGGCATCGCAGGGGCATCGGCACGACTCTAGAGACCGAAGACCGAATAAAGAGCTCGTCGAGAGCGGCGAGGCTGGATGCCAGTGAATGGGAAAATGAAACAAAGAGGAAAGCAGTGCCGGAAATATGGGTCTGGGACACCCCGGCCATTTCTTAGGGGTGAATACTTAACCAAGTCATCGGATTTCGTACGGCCAGCTTAAGGCGCTGCCACAACAGATTTAATAGGGTTGGAATAGGGCGGCGACATTTCCTACGAAACTCGGTTCCGGATCCTGCGCGTCAACCTCTTCTTCGGCTGCCCTTTCAAATCAACTTTCCAACGACGAATATGTTTGTGATCAACTGCAGCGGAATTATCAAGTTCCGCCCATCTCACTGCTCTTTCCCTCGAGACCAATAACCGACGCTGACGGCTAGTTGGAACGTGTTACCAGGGGGTCATTCGTGAAGACGGTACACACATTAGCAGTAGCCGTTTAGATCGACGAGGAGCGCCGTAAAGCATGGCCTTGAGGGTGGCAAGGCTCGGAATGCGAATGAATAGCCGTTCCGGTTGCGCCATGATCATCGAGGAGGGGAAACTGGGGGACGGAAGGAGAGGTTCGTGAAGTGGAATATATAGGCTCGAAGTTTAATATGATATGCATGTGGGCACGCCACACATGGGGCTCTACATCCAAGGAAACCACCTAGACAATGCATATGCATATGATCGGAAACTGGATATAGTTCGAGATCTTGCGATGGTCAGATCTGTCAGAACGAGGTAACTTTCAGATTGCCCTCTTTCCTAAAGAGCACCAGTCGCTTTGCTTTATCCTCCATCTGGGTAGCCAACTCATATCTTTGCAGCCTTGTCTGCGTCTCAATCGATTCGCCAAGCACCGGCTCAGCCTAGTCTCCCTAGTCAGAATATAAATTGGAGGCTTTTTTTTTTTTTTTGGCGGAGAGTGGGGGAGAAAAACACCGGCCAACTTGGATATCGGTCCAGGGATTTTCACACTTTACTCGCCAGGTGGCCAGGATACAATCTCGCTTCCGCGCCAGCTTGAGGCCCAACACGATCGGCACGTTGATATCATCGATGTTCAATTGATGTTGGTGAAGCCGTCTCCCATGGCTATTTGGGAGCGTAATAGCTACATGTCTTAGAAGTCCGATCCTCTCAACTCGCTTTCTCGCCTGCAATTGAACCGTGGGAACCCGTGATACCGTTAACGGCTGTACCATGCCGTGTGGACTTGAACTTTGCTCTCCACAGCCGTGGAGAACATGGACAGTCCCGTGGCGAATCCGTGAGTTTTATGGACGGTGATCCCAGAGCCCAGTCTGGATGTTTTTTTCTCGCTACTAAGCGGAACTGGGTTCAAGCCGTCTTAACAATTTACCTACCGAACATGGTATCTGCTCTACTGTACTTATGCATGTCGAGTCTGGACGTATCATATTGAGATTACTTCCGAACACTCAAAGCGCCCCCCTTCGTCCTTGCCGGCGTTCCGACGCAGAGACTTTGAGATCTTCTTGAGGTAGAGTCTGAGGATGCATCGAACAGGCCAGAAGTCTTCATATAGGTGCAGGCCAAATCTCGCGGAGGCCTGAGCGGGCCAGCGAACGTCTAAGTATATCTCGCAGATCACCCGACGTTTTGAGTTTACCTTGTTGCAGACTTTTTTCAGTCGCCTGCTATCTTGCTGCTGATAAAGTTTTCCCAGATCCAGGGTACGTTGCGCGACACGATGGACATACGTCTACCATGTATTCAATACACCGCGCATTTGATGAAGGACCCCTACCTTAACGATCTCTAAGAATTCCTTCGTCCAATCGTACTCATTGAGCATTTTCTTTTCGAAATTGAAACCGGCGGAAGCGGAGCGACCAAGACAGCCAATAGGAACCGGGAACAAAGGCGTTTCCGCCGATTTCTGGCCGGAAGAGGTTCGTGGTCGACTTTGATTACGGGACGACGGCGTGGAGTGTTTTGCGCCTAGTGGTCTGGCTTCGTTCTGAGGGGAATGTCAAACGATCGAAAGTTGAGAGGAAACCTCGTCAATACCGAAAGATTTGTGGGCAAATCTCGGACAGGAGCCATTCCGGGCAAGACATCTAGGATTGAGAAGCACATACTGTGATGGAGGCGGGAGGCGTCAACGTCTCAAAGTGAGTGTGAAATGCGACTATCAAAGCTGCGAGGGGGAATAGAATAGGTCTATGGCCCACCGCCCGTCAATTTGGCCTTCTTATAATTTGGCCTTCTTGTATTGAGACTCCGAGTGGAGAGAGTGATGGAGAAGCGGACAAGGGCACAAACGAATGCTTGACAAAGGCTCAGAGAAAGATGTGAAGCCTGGAGGTCGCTTCAGCCGAGATCTTCACACAGACGCCACAGGTACCTCGTACATAATTCTAGAATCCACCGCATTTGGCCGACACCGGGCTGCTGGGTGCAGCCAACATGTGTATCATATGTCGCCCGTGACTGGCGGCTCAGATGACCATACATTGGCCATACACGTCCCGATATTCCACATTTTGGGGTTCTGGTGCGCGCAAATGGAAACAGTTAAATTGACAAATATCTACTACGAAAAGTTGAATCTACACATCTGCTGTCGCAGGAGTGGAGATGGGACGCACCAACAAGTAGCAACATCACACGAAGGTAGGATGAGGAAACCCTCGACGCAAATAGCCGAGGAGAATTGAGAGATAGTCGAGGAGAACGTGAGTTATACACCAGCAGTTGAAAGAGAGGTACGCCGTTCGGCGCGTGATGCGGAGTGCATGCTTGAATTTTGAAACCAGGGCAGAACGACGGCTTAAAGACGAGATTGACATATTCAGGGTCTTGAAGAGCTTTGAGAGTTTCGACACTTGCCCAGGCGTTAAGGTTGAGCAAGCTTGAAATCTTGACTCGGCAAGTATATTGAAGAGTTGGTTTGACCATTCGGCGGCCTAGAGGTATAGGTAGAGGTTGAAGGAACTATTAATTGATAGGGTCGTTTGCTGAGAGTCTGTTTGAGCTTCAGTCGACCGTTTTGACTGCGACCGTGTCCCCCGTGCATCCAACCTTCTGGTGGCTCCCTGTTGCTCAGAAGGTTGGATGCACAGGGGACACGGTCTAATAGACCTCAGACCTCAGACCGTAGACCGTGGACCGTAGACCTACCGATGGCAACAGTAATTCGTAGACTAGGCAATAGACCTGTCACGAAATGTCACCGCTGACCTCGGCTTAATCGGCACGATGCCGCATCATTGCCGTGTATGCCACCGAGGTCAGGATTCCCGGGGGAGAGAGATATTTAACGGCTGAGCAGACAATTTAAATACCTACCTGGGAGGACAAGCAACAAGCTGACCGGGAAACGAAAAAAAAAAAAAAGACAGCGTCGACAAATCTCGTGTCAAGTTTCTGGGTTCAGACTATCTGCATTTGACAGACTAATGTACCAAAAGAGGAGTTATAGTAGGATTTAATATTGATACTGACCAGTGAACATGGTGGTAGGACGAAAGAAATATTTGCTACCCCTATGCTGTTCCGTGTTTGTCAGCCGAACTAGCCGAGGTCCACATCAAAGCCCACTGCTGAGGTCTACGGCCAGGTCTACGGTCAGATAATTATATAATATAGACCCGGTCTATCTGGAGGTCTTTCCGAAGGTCTAGTAGACCGGTCTATAGACCTTGCTCCCCGTAGATCCAACGTTCTCCTGTTGCTCAGCTCATTTGTTTCCACTTATAAGGCGGTCTCTATTTCTTCCCTTTGACTGGCATTAAACACGCGCGCGGGAAATTCATAATGAACAACCTGGAGGGCCGCCGAGTCAAGTGATTTGCTCTTGAAAGAATTGAGGGTACATGCTCAATGAGGTTGCAAAGATAGGTCAATCAATTTTCGGCGTGTCAAGGTGAGAATCTCAATCAACATTGCTGGGTCCGAGGGGCTTTTCCTGATGAGTCTATTCAACGTCTATTGGTTTCCGGAAGTCCATCTGCTTCAGCCGGGGCTGAATCCTCTCAGGTGATTTTCACTGTCCCGAGAACGGGCAGCTGACTTGAATTCTGCAGATCTCAAATGCTTAATTCCAGTCAAAGCCAACATAAATCAACGGTTAGAAGATTGTACGAGTCGAATATCAATATATAATTCTCGGTCGATGATATAAAAGTTTCAAAGTGTTTATCGGTGCACATACTAAATGCTCATCCCAATTCACAGCCAGCGTTCTGTGGTGGCCCCATGGCAAGGTAATGTATGGCAGAAAACGGGTTGGAGATATGAACCGTGGGAGCATGCGGGCAGGTGTCCCGCAAGTCGCACCCAAAGTACATGCAACCCCTTGAAACGAGAGAAATCAGTGAAGGACCTAGAACTAGCATACTATATACTTGAGTTGTAGTGTTCATGCGATCGGTGACACTGTCTAGCTGGTCGAACGAAGACTGAGTATGGAGCGGATTAGTCGAAGGAAAGACTCGAACCAAGGTGGTCAGGATAGCAACTTCAGATTGCAGATTGCGAAGCGAGTCCCTGACGCCGTGATCTGACTATCTTGCTGATTTTACCCATCGTCCCAGGAGCACGCGCAACCTACCTGCGAATAAACCTGACAAATCTCAGGATAACTGTTCTCCGATTCCCGCTGTTCGACATGGCTGTGAGTATATCCTCACGGGAGAGGGCTCCACTCACAAGGCGGCAGGCGGTTAGATCCGAAATCTGCCGCTGTAAACTTGCTCGTTGCGTTGACACTACTTCTAGCTGTCTTTCCGTGATTGATAGACGTTCACGGAGATCGGAGTTTTCTTCGTTGCGCTTTGTGACAAGGTCTGCTAACAAGTCTTTCGCCTGGTTGGCCTAGGGGTTTCCGGTGAGCTCTCGTATGAACTGGAGGTCACTTCGCCAACCTCTTGACTCATTTGCGCGGAATCCTTGAGCCGATTTTGCAGGGTTCGAAGTTCTTCATCCGCTTCCATCCGTCTGTTCGACATGTCCTCAAAAACCAACATGTACTCATCCAGCTGGGTCTCGCGTTGATGCAATACTTCCTATTATCCTCATTGCTCTGTGGAAACGAGTATTCGTGAAACTGGATGTACCTGTTTCTGTGTGAGCTGCTGTCACGTCAGGTCAGAGGGGATTGTGAGATCTGAATGTCCCTACCTGCACTTCTAAATCCAGACAGTGTCGCTAGCGATATTATTTAGTAAAAAGTTCGTGCACTAACACTGGCCGCTCACACCTTCAAGTTTTCGTTCAGTCTCTGATACTCAACGACATGGTCCCGCAACAACTGAACGGAATTATCTTCGGGCTGTAAATGGCGTGTTCAGCCAGCATGACTCGAGGACGAGCGGAATGCCCACCGCAGGCTCCAGTTTCGGCGAGCTCGCAACAAAACCCCCAGTCGTTTTTCTTTCTGGAGCGGCTTTCTGCAGCAGTCGGGCGGATCGTCTTGGACTGTCGTTCAGCGGAAACCTTCGTCGGCGCTGCTTCTGTAATCTTTCGTCCAAGCCGCCGGGTTTGATCAGAGCCGCTACCGGGGGAGTGGAAAATTTGGTCATCGCGGTACAGATTCCAGAGGGGAGTGGTGCGCAGGGATACTTAGTCGGCTAGGCAAGGCCTTGAGGTTTAAGTAGCGGTCACAACTGAGGGTATATTGCCACTGCTTCAAGTTTGTATTGCAGAGAATTCGAAGTTTGTATTGCAGAGAATTCGAAGTTTGTATTGCAGAGAATTCGAAGTTGATCATGACATCACGACGACAAGAGAAAGCAGTACATTATGTATTCGGTCCGAATGCGGCCAAGCCGCGATATAGGAGCAGCGGCCGACACAGCTTGCCACACGTTCGCGCCGCGCGCGCGGCGAAGCACTTCGGTACTGTATATATATGCATCAGTGTCAATCGGCCCGGCCGCCGTCTATCTAGATCTATAGCTATTTCTAGATCTGCGATAGACGCTGTATGCATATGTATACCACCACATACCTGATGTGTCACAATCGAACACGCATCTTCTTTCAGTACTAGTCGAATAGCAATGTTGATGCGCGCCCTTGGCGTTTTGCACACAACGGTAGGATAATCCCGATCTCGGCCATCACATCCTCATATCGCGCGCTACTCCTCTGCCTACTACCTAGATAAAGAGAGGCGTCGAGTGCACTCAATTCTCTCACCAACATCCCCGTATCAATCGACATTGTCACTCATGTCTGAAGATTACACCTTGTTTGCGCAGTTGACTCCTCTATCTAGGGCCGGGGGCCCTGTGAACTCCCTCCTCTTCATAAAAGACGCTACTTTGTTGGTCAGCGGAGGTTGGACTATTATCCCTCGTCCAGCGAGCGCCCCGTTGAACATTTTCGAACAGGTGATGACCAAGTCGTTCGGGTCTGGGACGTCGGGTCGGGAGAATGTTTGCAAGAGCTTAGGGATCCTCAGTGGGGCCAGATCACAGCGCTTTCTTGGCTGCCAGAGCAACTCGAGAAACCCCCGGTTCTCTTCATCGGAACCGGAAGAGGAGTGGTCTCTCTGTATCCATTCGCCAATGAACGAAACAAGGTAGCCGTTTTTACGTATGCTCCGAACCCTCGTCAAAAGTTATACAGTTCGTTCGCCCAGGCTCCTCCACAATTGCTGTCTTTGATTTGGATGACTCGGTTGAGGTTCAGGCGCTTGATTCCTCCCGTTCAAGATTTGTGGCCGCGAGTCACTCTGGCTTGATACAAATGTTTAACATAAAAAACCCCAGTCTGTACCACCTGCTTTCGACTTCCCATAAATCTCAGTTGATGAATCGTGGCAGCAGTTCTGGTTCCTTTATGGGCCCTGCAGGTTTATGATATTCCCCGCAGCCTTTTCTTCCACGGCGAACAAACCGAAATCCTTGTTATTCACACATGCTGCCGAGGAGCCATGTAGGCTGTGACGACAACCATCGACCCGCTCCTGATCCTCGTTCTAGGCTTTATAGCGACGCCGAAACAGGGAATCAGATTGATGCGGGAAAACTACACGGCGGCATGCAAGTCTTACCTAAACTCGGAGCGCCTTCTCTGACATTCACGACATGTACAGCGGCAGTGCAGCACTTTCAGGTGACGGGAGCACAAAAGCTGTATACAACTTATCGAGCGGTGACTTTGATGTCTACCATCCCACCAACTCGTTAACCCCCACCACGCTGTCGATTCCCACCGGTACCAGATTGATCAAGCAATGCGCCTTCGCTGAAGACGGACGGACCCTCATATGTGGAGGTGATAATGGGACTGTACATGTTTTCAAGTTGGGTGAAATCGTAGAACACAAATTCTTGTCAACGGAAGGTGCGTTTGTAAATCCGGTTAACCGTTGGATTATTTCGGATACCTTGTTAGGGAGTCTAGATACATTCTATGCTGTTACTGTGAGTCTTACTCCATCCAGTATATTTCTCTCCGCCCAAAAACCGTTTAGACCGCTTCGACCCTTGATTATCACTTCGTTGCAGGCGGGGAGAGTGAAGAGCCTGCCGCGATCTTCGTGTGGAGGAAACCCGTTCGTAAATCGCCATCGTCGACTCTCTAGCTTGCTGATTGTTTTAATTGGCAGACTGAAAAACGAGCCGCTGAGAACAAGAGAATACGGAAACTACAGGCCGACAAAGAAACCGTTGCCCATCAGGCGGCAAAAAAGGAAATGGAGACCAAGGCCCTGAAAGCGAGGCTAGCCACGATGGAAGAAGAGATGCTACGGACTCGTAAGCGAAGCAGCAATACATGGCTCTTGGCTGGTGTTCTCGTCGGAGCCGTTTTCCTGGTTTTGCGGTTGACATACCTGGACGATGCGAATCTGCATTTCTACTCTTCCACTCTAGCAGATCGATTCTCGTCCCAAGTGGAGTAATCGGTCCGACCGATGATGGACCTGGACGAGGAATATTAATGAGGGTTATGAACGAGTTATATTAATATCTTCAATGATTGTGCTTCTCGTTGACGTACATGGTCTATTTATTCTACTCCTCCATCGCACCCGTATGTTCCTTTCAGGGACCACCGCGCACCGCGGTTAATGCACCTCCTCCTCCTCCTCCTCCTCCTCCTCCATCGTGCCCATTCCCAGAAAGGAAAATCAACTCAATGAACAATGATTTTTTATTTCGGTTCAATCATATATATTGAATCTCTCTGATGTTCACGTGTATGCTCTAAGCTTAAGGGCACTCGTTGGGTTTAAAGCATCGCCTCTAGATCTGGTCCTCGAGTCTAGTTCCGTTTAATAACGTTCAAACCTTGAACTCAACATATTTCTTCTCGTCAAACAAGCATCAGGAAAACCCGAAAATGATAATTGCTAAGAATAGTTCACAATTGTTGACAATTGGCGGATTATCGACGATTATCAGATTTTGCTCAATTACTTATGCCCCTTACAATTGTCACCCAATTATTGATAATTGTCAACTGATATGCACAATTAGCTCACCATTGTTACAGATTGTACTGCAGCTTTGGGCATTTGCAGATGGATAATCACACTCAGGTCCAACTCAGGTCGCCAAAACATCAGGAACAATATAGGTATATATTCAATGGTAATTAAGTACAGATAGATGTAAAGAGCTACAAAGGACAAGCAGAAGCAGGAGTCTGCGGCCCACATTCAACTGAGAGCAAAAGATTCAGTAAAAGAAGCAGACTAGGAACGGAGAGGAGACTTACCATGTCTAGGAAGGATAAAGGAGAACAAGGATCTACCTGCAACTAAGAGAACATACTTGTCGCGATCCTAAACAATCAGACCTATCTGAGATCAGCCAAAGAAAGGAGAATCAGCTAAAACTTACCAGTCAACATATGCAGACCACCGGCAGGGTGTTCCAAAAGCTATCAGCAGGAAAAAGGATACTTATAGTGATTCAGCTTATCAAGAATACAATGGGATAACGGCCTAAAGAAACACAAGATTAGATAGAAGAAGAAAGGGCAGGGAAGAGAACTTACAGAGTTGAATGAAATGGAGTCGTGTCGAATGATATTCCATCGCGGACGGCTTGGGAAACACGGAAATTCAAGCCCGCGAAAGATCGGTGTCAACACGTACCTGACGGCATGTCAGATAACGGCACTAGGGCAACAACGCCGACGTGTGAGTTTGCCAGTGGACGGAGGGCATCGAGGGCTCACCATGAGGGTAGGCATGCACCAGTAGCATCCACGGCAAGGAAGGACACATTCAGGACCTGCGAGCAAATCTTGTCTCGTGAGGAATGAAAATAGAGAATGCAATGAGGACTTACGCTGCGACCGATTCGACATTAAGTTACTCCACCGCTGTCGTAGAAGAGCATGAGAGACTGAGATAGGCACAAAGGTCGAGAGAAACTCATTGCTGAGTGGGCGGCACTTCGGCGGATTCTGACTTCTGACTTGACGAAGGGAAACACGCAGGCGGAGAGGGAAGATGGGAGAAAGGAAGAAAGAGGTATTGATGTTTGTTGTGACAGGACGGAAAACAAACCACCGTAAGCATCACATGATGCTGTCCACGGTGATCCGACAACTTTAGCCGTCGGCAATGGACTTGGCGAAATTCAAGCTCAATCGACGGTATTTTTGAAAACATGAGAATGGCCTTAGAAGCTCACAGCTAAGGTCTGATATGATTCAGGGAGTCATTTCCAGCCCCTTACCACAGAGAACTCACATTTGGTCAAAGATTGTCGGAAATTATCGCGGATTATGGAGTTATAACAAATTATCAGCATTGTTGATAATTCCATGACAATTGTTGCACAATTATCAAATCTGGATTTTCCTGATGCAAAGGGGACGAGTCCCGGACGACGGACTTAAATGTCCCGCTTTGCTCTTTCTTCGCATGGTCAGATATATGTACGTTCATTGAATTCCCCGGAATCTATTGGACTACTGATGGCAGGTGCGAGGGCTACACGTCCTGTCAACTATGAATATCTACGTCGCACCCTTATCGACGTAGTTGTAGGGTATCGCGGATGATATCGTTCAAGGCCCGATGGTGGTGGGATAACGTAGGAAACGATGGCTAGGTTACTGTCTACCTGAAGTAGGCCCTCCCTGACGGCGAACAAAATTTCATGTGTTGCGAACAGCTGAAACTCCCAGTTGTCCTTCGGGCCCAGGGCTGCCCATGTCGTCGCAGTCTTCACCAAGTCCGAGACAGCTCCAATGTGGAACGACGCTCGCGATGACGTCCCCCCTACTGTGTCATAGTCGATCCCACCGAAAATAATCAGTGTCCGCAGGGCCCGTAGCAAACCGTCTTGAGATGCCCGGGAGAAAAATCGACTTTGGCGAGCGGCGCCGTAGTGAAAATGCAAAGTCAGCTCATGAAGGTCCGCATGATCCCTAAGGATATCGAGGAGGATGTCATCGGCGAGCTGGATATCCAAAGTCAAGCTCCGAATGTGACGTGATTGTCGCTGCATCCAATGAACGAATGAGGTAGAATCCGCCCGGTCGAGACGGGCGGTGATTCGAAGAGCTTCCAGCGCCGGGAAGGACACCAGATGGAAAACCGTGGCGTCGAAAAACCGTGCTCGGAATTCGCTTTGAAACCTGATAGTGAGGGAGCGGAGGGGTAATAACGTGATGACCCTTTGGTTGATGTAGGCAGGATTGGACTGAATGGTGAAGTTCCCGACGCGGAGGTGAGCACACTGGCGTAGTATTTCATGCCAAATATCGGCGTTCAGGGGAGTGTGCAACATGTCGAGACTTGTGAGCTGTGTCCATGGGAAACATGCCATGAAACCGCAGTCATCAAGCGGTTGTGCCACACATTCGGTTGAAATTGTAAGACTTTGCAACTGCGGGGCGGATCCGGCGAGTCCCTGCCATCGCCAATCGTCGAGAGCCAAGAAGGGCATGTGGACGGAAAGGCAGATCAACCGTGGAAAATTTGATTGACCGTCAAAAACAGGGGCCAGCTGATCCTGTGTCATGTCCAATTCAAGAGCACGGAAGCACGCAGCATACGGCCTGAGTAAGCGTTGCAGAAAGGAAGATTCTCTCCATCTGTGGCTGCGATCCGAGGGTCGAACAATGGAAAGCGATATAGAACGCGAGTGATGCGCCCTCTCCAGCCAGCGACACATTTCTGCGACGTACGCTTCCTCGCGAGCAAAACCGTAGTCTGCATCGGGATGCGTAGGAAAAAAAGTAGGACCGAGAACAAAGAGTGGGTGGATCCACAAGTTTACCATGTTCATGGCAATCGCCCTCCATCCACGACAAACCCAGCAAAGAATCAAAGGGTTACTGAATCCCAGGAAATATAGGAATATTTCACTCATTAGCTCAGTAGGAATGAGTTCAACGTGCGGAGTACGTTTCAGCTGCAGAAAAGACGGTTTGCGTTTGCGACATCGCGAGCACGAGTAAGCTCACAATATGCCTTTGGGGGGTGAGATTAGGAAGTAAACCTCCTTGAGAGACCTTTGAGTTTGAGTGTTGGAGCGATGGCTCGGCCTGGCAAATTGCCCTGGGGAACGAATCTGTTGTCCCTGGCTCAAACTCCTCCCTGTCTGTCGCGGGGTCCGCGATTTGTTCGTGCAACTGCGTAACCATGAATGAAAGGAGCCTGAAACGAAAGGAACCATACGAGTGCTTCCAAAATAGTGATTTCACACATGGCTGCCTCCAGCTGCCACTGTAAGCTTGCATACTCCTAGCGGAAGATTAAGCGCAATGTACAAGGGACGAACAAGCGAGCTGGCCTCGGGGGACTCCATGAGATGGATGAGTGGACGACGAGAGACGACATTGACATTGTATTTATATTGTGGGTGTAACCTAAGTAGGTGATTGTGCAGTTGAACATGGAGGGACTGCTCAGCGCTGCCAAGGATTGCGACTGAGTTATTCACGGTGGCCGCAGTGCTGAAAAAGAGTTCGGCTTTCATACGTAAATCGCGGGGGGGAAGGCGCTTAGCGAACTTTAGATGAGACCAAGTCACTTCATGATCAGATCTAGCGACATCCGACAGAGGGCAGTCACACGGGGGCGACGTCGCAGCGAAAAACTATCGATTGGTGAGGGAGCCAAAGGAAAAAGAAGGAAAGAGCGTACAACATGTACAGTGATCTGAGGATCCGGAGTAAAAAAAAAGATGGGATCAGCGGCGACGGAGGTCAGAGTAGAATGCCCTTCATGTGGTGCAGCCCTAAGATGATCATCGGCGCATTCGCTAGGATTGATACTCGCGGGGGAAATCCGGGTCGCCGACCGCAAGCGCGGCGAAGATCACACAACCGCCTGTGCTAGAGTCACCGAAAGAGTGGTTGACGGGCGGGAATTGAAGACATAGTTACACCTGTACAAACTGGGGACGCTTCGACGCTGGGTATAGATTGGGTTGAAAAAGGAAAAAGAAAGATGGGATCAGATATTGCACAGCCCAGGCCCGGGCCGCGAGAGGGCCGCGATAGCCGTCTTAGCGGAGACGCTCATGTACACCTTTGGTGTACTGCGGTGAGTCTTCAGTTATTCATGCCACAGTGGACATGGATTCACTTCAACTCTAGCGAAGCTCTGGATTCATCAATAGCCATGTTCTCCGTCGCGAATTAGGCTGAGATTCCTTTTGTTTTCCCCTCTTGCAGACGTACGCCAGGATGGCCAATTCGACGCGCTTTTTCATTGTACTGGACGCCAGTCATAATCTCCGGATTACCGCATAATAAGGCGCCTCGTCCAATCGCCAATAGCTTTTCGATTGATCGAGTGAGTTCGATCGCTCACCATCCAGGCTTCAATATTCTGACGGGTATTTTCATTCTCACAGCTTGCGCGGTGCCCTTCACGATCAACCTACAGCGGCCGTTTCCTCGAATTTCTAACATTTTTTTCAGTCGGCAGAGTCGCGTCTTTAGGTGAGCGCTAAATCTCATGAATCCTAACGTGTACAGATGCATTATGTAGTCTGCGGCAGCGCGAGCGGGCGTGGACCCGCGTCAGTTCTAGGTCCTTTGAGTGAGTTTCGTCTAGATCTTCTTTCCTTTGAGATCCTCCATTTACTACGCCGGTCCAGAGCCTGAGGGTATGCGTGTACATCACAGTCCGTTGGGTGGCGCTCGTCGCCTTTTCGTAGCGAGCGTAGGCTGCGGAATACCGTTCCGAATGCTCTCCAGTGGGTCTTGTCGCCCTAATCTTCTCCAATCTGACCGATTAATCAGTCCGCGACGCGATGCGTATCTACAGGCCGACCGACAAGTCGTCCCTTGCATGGCGCCCTGGCTCTGCGGTTTCACAGACCTGTGTCTTTATAGCCATCAGCTTCCTGGTGGGCCGCCCAACCGTGTGCGGCAAGTCCGATTCCGTTCCAATCGTCTCGGTCCGACTCATTCGTTCGCTTAGTTCGTTCATGAAGCGTTGCTGCCCAGGACCGACCTTTCCTCCCTTTCCGCTGGTGTCAGTGACCTTGGGACCCTCCTGGCTGGCTGCAAATCGACGCCGGTACCCCTTCCGTCTCCCGCTGCTCTTGCCCGTCGCTTCAGTCTCGAGAAGTCCTAGGATCGCCACTGCGTCGACGCGCCAGAGAATCAGCACCGTCGATTTTTTCGCGCCGTCCACCCACCCTTGGGCCTTCGCGTCGTGGTCCCCGACATCGACGAGATCGCCAATCGACAATCAGCTTCACGGACGCCTCCTATTCCGTCCTCTCCCCCCACCGCCTTGGACCTTGGCGTGGCGGTCGCCGATCTCGACGAGCTCCAGGATCGCCACCACCGTCGCTCACGCCTTCGCGCCCCATGTACCGTCGACCCACCCGAGCGTCGCGACATAAGCCCCAGAATTGCCACCATCACCACCACCATATGTGCCCTTCTGCCGCCGCCTGCCCTGGACCTTTGCGTGGCAGTCGCCGACGTCGACGAGGCCGAGCATCAGCGCCACCGACCCTTCGACCTTCGTCCACCCTCGGCTCCGTCGACGCGCCGAGACTGGGGCGCTACCGATATCTTCGCCTTCGTCCCCTTCGCCCCCCGCCAAACCGAAAACGGGTCTCACCACTGCTACTTCTGTCGTCTCCCACTGCTCTGGACCCTCGCCACCGCCGCTTCGTTCCGTACTTTGCGCGTCAACCCCCGGCGTCGAAGAGTCTCTTTGAAGCAGAGGTATCACCGTCGCGACCTCGAGTTCCCAGACCTCCGGCCAGGCGGCAGTGAATCAAGACAACGACTGCCTTGCGATTTGAGGTCCCTGTGCTCTGGCGTTCAGCAGGTCCTTCGGCTCCTGGACAGTTGTCCCCAGGTGAGTTTCTTCGCCTTCAAGCCAATGCTCAAAGCTGACCGGTCCTTGATCCCTAGTCTCCCGCCTCTGGGCTTCGGAACGGTGCTCCCTCACTTGGTCTCCCGCCTACCATCTTTTCTTTTCGAGTGGGTGTCGTTTTCATGATCCCACATTCAATTTGACAGCGATTTCCTAGTCCGTGACACGCTCCCCCGGCCTGGCGTGCCATCTCCCATCTTTATCGCCACGTCTATATGCCGCGAACCCAGACCCTTGGACCTTCGCGTCGCGGTCGCCGACATCGACGAGGCCGACACCGCCCTGGACTCTCACTGCCCCGCGCAGCGTCGACAACCTCCAGACTCTGCGCCGCCGCTGCTGCTTCCGTCGCCCACTGCTCTGGCCCTTCGCTTCTCTGGCGCATCGCTTCGGCCTCGACATGTCCCAGGACCGCCACCTCCGTCTCGACGCACCCGACAGTCAGCGCTGTCGACCCTGCCACCTTCGCACCCTCCCCCCTCCACCTTGGCACCGCCGACGCGCACAAGAACCAGTGGCGCCTTCTTTCTCGCGGCGTCCACTCACCCTTGGGCCTTCGCGTCGCGGTCGCCTTCGCTTTCGTCCCCTCCACCCGCTGCCAACCCGAAAATCAGTCCCACCGCTGCTGCCTCTGCCCTCTCCCGCTGCTTTTGGCCCGTCGCTTCGGCCTCGACATGCCCCAGGACTGCCACCTCCATCTCGACGGACCCGACAGTCAGCACCATCGACTCTGCCACCTTCGCACCCTCCCCTCTCCACCTTCGCACCGTCGACGCGCACAATAACCAGCGCTGCCGACGCCTTCTCTTTCGCGGCGTCCACCCCCCTGGGACCTTTGCGTGACAATCGCCGACGTCGACGAGGCCGAGCTCGCATCAGCACCACCTGCCCTTCCTCGCCCGGTATGTCATCTCCCATCGCAACGCGTACGTCGGTCCCAGACCGCCCGGCGATACTACCGCCGAGTCCTCACCTGCCTACACTGGTGCGTGGAATCCAATGGCAAGTGTCCAATCGTCCCAATACGCCTCACTCATTCTTTAGCTTAGTTCCTTCGTGAGGGCTGGCTCCCAGTCGCCGTGGCGAGCGCGCCTGCAGCTCCTCGTCACTCATCCTGCTAGCTACCAGGTAGCCGACCAGTCGCAAGAACAACACCGACCTCGCCTGCACTCGAAGCCTTTAGCGAGTCCGAGAAACAGTGAGAACGTCCCTCCCGCCTCAGGACTCGAGCGTGCGTAATTACGAGCTGCCTCGAAGCCGTGGAGAGCCTCGATTATATCCCGTTTTACGACTTGAGTCGGTGACCCCTTTGTACGCCTTAGTCTAGTAATTCACCTCGACTTCGACGTGGTTCAACTCGTGGGGAGATTTTTCTCAGGAGTTTTAGACTCTGAAATAAGTTGTTCGACGCTCACGGTGAGAAGCAAGGGAAGTTGACGCAACGAGTGCTTTTTTGTAGAAACCCAAATAAGGGAAGCGGTCACCGGCCCGATTCGTCCGTCGTCTCTCATCGCCGCACTACTACAATGTTTCTTGTGCAGCAAGTTTACAAGACTACCGCCGCTAGTACTCGGGACGCTCAACGACACAACATACGGGCCCGAGCTCAGCGCTCACCTCCCAACAAGACTCGACGTCTCTGCGTCTAGATCTGAGTCTCCGCCGTCGCAATCACTATGGACTCGGGCTGGCGATCCACTGCTTCCACGATGAGCTTTGCGTTGGGGATGTGTGTTTGCCTCCTCTGGATCAAGAAACGGACACTTTCGTATCTCCTGCGCGAAAAAATCTTTCGGCTCCCAGGAGCCTTCAAGGCAGAACATCATGGAATCTCTGTTCGCTAGCAGGCTCCTCAAGCGAACTTGTGCACGGTCGATCGTGGTGCCCATGCTCAGGGGTGTAAGGACTAGTCCCCCGGCGCGCGTCCGACTGCGCTCTGGCTGCCAATTCGGTGCGTTTCGTGATTTTGGATCCCACCCCCATCTAACGACGCCCTCAGCTCATGGGCTGCAGAACGGTGATTCCCATGCCTCCCTTTCGTGAGTGTCGTTTTATACTCTCACATCCGATCTAACTTGGCCCGCGTTCGGACATGCTAGGTCGACGATACGCGTCACGGCCTATCTTCACCGCCACGTCTGTATGCTGCCAAACTAAGCGTCTCTCCAACTTCACGGACTCAGACCGCCCGTTAAAACCGCGGCGAGTCCTCGCTTAACCTCGTCGGCAGCCGCCTGCACTGGAGGGCGGAATGCAACGCCCCTTCGACTCACGGCTTGATGTCGTCCCTCCGCGCTATCCAGTCTGTACATGAACGCCTTCCCCGCCCTATGCTTCCCCCAGCCGCCGCCCTGCGTAGTTGCCGAGGACACAATCACCTTTCCTCCCTCCTTCTTTCCCGACCCGCTCGACCGTCTTCCAGAGGAAGTCATCCGCCCAACCACCACGCGCTCTCCGCTTCTCCCACCGGCGGTAGCTGCTGATTTGGACGCTCGCGAACCCCCCGCCGCGCTCGCCATTAGTATATAGCCCTGGCTGCAAGTCCGTCGGACACAGACGTGCGTCCGTGTGCAAACCTTTCCGACAAAGAAACAAGCACTTGGAATCGCGCTTCCCGCACCATGAACGTATGTAGTATTCGTTCCGTCGCTACACAGCGTGTATTCTTCAGGTACAATGCATCGGTGTAAAGCGCACTCATTATCCTCAAATTATGTTGAGGCCGGTATCAACAACGTCCATCGATGATAGAATGAAAGGGATGGATTCAATATGGCAACCTATGGATACATATTCCAGAATCTCTGTACTCGCGGCAATCACATTTTGAAGATGCAGGCCTAGGCGGGGAGACGGGGGTTTGAGTCGGCAACGAAGTCACGACGGGCCAGGACGGCGCATCGTAATTAGAAGGAGATCGCTTTGGAACGCCCAGGGCATGGGGTGGCTTTGGAAGGTCCAGGATATGTTGATAATATTGCAGATCGGGAGGAGCATGCGCACCCTTATATATACATCAGACAGGAGCAGAGGTAGGGAAAGGAGGAGATCGTACCTCGCCAGGGAGAATCACCTTTTGGGTCGCGGAACCTTTAGGCGAGTCGGGCTTCCTCGACGCTCCTGGCTTTGAACGAGGAGTCTTTCGCGGTGAGGTGTATTGATAGTCGGGGTTCATTCGATAAAACTCCTTCCTCCGTTCCTTAGCCTCGAGAATGAACGGCAGCCGTTCATGTCGCGGTAACGTGGCCCAGAGCTGACCCGCCACTTTACTCAAATCTCGCTGGTCCATTGCCGAACCACACAGTTTGTCTTCGCGAGCAAGGGAGCTCCGAAAGCAGAAGAAACTGTTCGAGGGACGGCGGACATGGACGACGTCGTCTGGAACAAATGAAGCATTGATAAAAAAATAACGAAGAACGAAAGTTGCGAGACTCGCCAGTGGGCTGGAAGATGTCCTGTATCATGCCGGCTTGCATACTATCGCAAGGGAAATGTCCGAACGATAATGGACATGGTATACATTCGAGGCAGCGATCGCTTTTTAAGCTCGGGGGGAAATCGTCAGGATTACCGTTTTGAGGGCCGTGGGACACTTACCCCTCGTTAATAGCACGTCGTGGACTGTGGCAGGCCTCGTGTCATCGCCAAAAGATTCGAATTGATGCTGGGGCATGAAAAGGGTAGCTAGATAAGGAAGTTACAATCGACAGACTGGCGCCAGAATTGATGTGATCAAGCCGCGTGAGTCGCCGGCCCGAAGCGCGTTAGAACGTTCCACGTGATCGCGAACGGCTCGCGCTCTAAGTTGTAGCAATGTTTGTACCCCGACTCACATCATCGCAAACAGCGGTTTCTGAGTGCGGGCCTCCAGTTAAGCAACGCACTGGAAGCGGAAGCGGTCGACTCAAAAGGCACACCATACGACTCGTCGCATATGGCTTGTGGGCTTGTCAACTTGGCCACTTTTCTCGCTGTACAGAGCGCGTACAAGCGATCACAAGTGATCTGTCCAAGTCGAATTTCTAATACAGTCTGCTGGCGCCTGCGGCCATAGGTAATATTCTCCAGGTTCTTGATTTCCTAAACTTCCCGCTCCCTGGGCCAGCCCTGATCGGTTTTATAAAGAGGCTGGTATTCACTCCATCCGGAAACTTTCAATGCAGACCCCCTACCTTGACCGGGGCCTGCCCCTTATATCACCTCGCATGGAGTTCGTCCCCAGCTCCTCGAGGGGGGGGCTACCAGCTATAACTCCTCGACTGGACTACAGCAGTATCCAACGCCTCTTCGCTCTTCGAGGTCTGCAAGACGAACAAGATTCTGTGTTGCCAACTCCAGCTGCCAGCCAGATGCAACTTGAAGGAGAAGCAACTACAACAAATTTGGAAGCGAAACCGAAATATAAAAGCCCAGCAGGCCAACCGGGCAGGCCCAATTCTGGTGGTTATAATCTGGAACAGACATTGTTACAAGAGTGTCACTGGACGAAGGATAAATTCCAGGACATCCAGGTGCGCCGTGTACCCAGAGAAGCAATACAACTGAAAGATATGTTGCAAGAAAAATGTTCACCGCTTGGCGAAAAGAATGTTGGTTGTGCAACACTGCTACCAAATGCAGGACCCCGCTGAGATAAAAAAGCTGTGCAAGGAGGTTGGTGTACTCTTTTACGCACGGGTTGTTTCCCTTGGGGTTCTTACCCATCTCAGATCGTTGCTCAGTATGAGCTCGAAGAATATGAGGACTTCTGGCCGATTAAGGCCATGCTGAAGCTTTATTTGAAGACACAATCCGAAGTTTATCGCCGGGAGCATCGGCTTAACAAGCCGAGGCGGCGGTGGGTGCGTATCTGCCATGAGCCGAGTTGGGCGACCTGACGGTTCGCGACAGAGGAGCGATCAATCTACTTCGGACGAACAGGGGGTCTGCATTGAAAGTTTCCGGATGGAGTGAATACCAGCCTCTTTATAAAACCGATCAGGGCTGGCCCAGGGAGCGGGAAGTTTAGGAAATCAAGAACCTGGAGAATATTACCTATGGCCGCAGGCGCCAGCAGACTGTATTAGAAATTCGACTTGGACAGATCACTTGTGATCGCTTGTACGCGCTCTGTACAGCGAGAAAAGTGGCCAAGTTGACAAGCCCACAAGCCATATGCGACGAGTCGTATGGTGTGCCTTTTGAGTCGACCGCTTCCGCTTCCAGTGCGTTGCTTAACTGGAGGCCCGCACTCAGAAACCGCTGTTTGCGATGATGTGAGTCGGGGTACAAACATTGCTACAACTTAGAGCGCGAGCCGTTCGCGATCACGTGGAACGTTCTAACGCGCTTCGGGCCGGCGACTCACGCGGCTTGATCACATCAATTCTGGCGCCAGTCTGTCGATTGTAACTTCCTTATCTAGCTACCCTTTTCATGCCCCAGCATCAATTCGAATCTTTTGGCGATGACACGAGGCCTGCCACAGTCCACGACGTGCTATTAACGAGGGGTAAGTGTCCCACGGCCCTCAAAACGGTAATCCTGACGATTTCCCCCCGAGCTTAAAAAGCGATCGCTGCCTCGAATGTATACCATGTCCATTATCGTTCGGACATTTCCCTTGCGATAGTATGCAAGCCGGCATGATACAGGACATCTTCCAGCCCACTGGCGAGTCTCGCAACTTTCGTTCTTCGTTATTTTTTTATCAATGCTTCATTTGTTCCAGACGACGTCGTCCATGTCCGCCGTCCCTCGAACAGTTTCTTCTGCTTTCGGAGCTCCCTTGCTCGCGAAGACAAACTGTGTGGTTCGGCAATGGACCAGCGAGATTTGAGTAAAGTGGCGGGTCAGCTCTGGGCCACGTTACCGCGACATGAACGGCTGCCGTTCATTCTCGAGGCTAAGGAACGGAGGAAGGAGTTTTATCGAATGAACCCCGACTATCAATACACCTCACCGCGAAAGACTCCTCGTTCAAAGCCAGGAGCGTCGAGGAAGCCCGACTCGCCTAAAGGTTCCGCGACCCAAAAGGTGATTCTCCCTGGCGAGGTACGATCTCCTCCTTTCCCTACCTCTGCTCCTGTCTGATGTATATATAAGGGTGCGCATGCTCCTCCCGATCTGCAATATTATCAACATATCCTGGACCTTCCAAAGCCACCCCATGCCCTGGGCGTTCCAAAGCGATCTCCTTCTAATTACGATGCGCCGTCCTGGCCCGTCGTGACTTCGTTGCCGACTCAAACCCCCGTCTCCCCGCCTAGGCCTGCATCTTCAAAATGTGATTGCCGCGAGTACAGAGATTCTGGAATATGTATCCATAGGTTGCCATATTGAATCCATCCCTTTCATTCTATCATCGATGGACGTTGTTGATACCGGCCTCAACATAATTTGAGGATAATGAGTGCGCTTTACACCGATGCATTGTACCTGAAGAATACACGCTGTGTAGCGACGGAACGAATACTACATACGTTCATGGTGCGGGAAGCGCGATTCCAAGTGCTTGTTTCTTTGTCGGAAAGGTTTGCACACGGACGCACGTCTGTGTCCGACGGACTTGCAGCCAGGGCTATATACTAATGGCGAGCGCGGCGGGGGGTTCGCGAGCGTCCAAATCAGCAGCTACCGCCGGTGGGAGAAGCGGAGAGCGCGTGGTGGTTGGGCGGATGACTTCCTCTGGAAGACGGTCGAGCGGGTCGGGAAAGAAGGAGGGAGGAAAGGTGATTGTGTCCTCGGCAACTACGCAGGGCGGCGGCTGGGGGAAGCATAGGGCGGGGAAGGCGTTCATGTACAGACTGGATAGCGCGGAGGGACGACATCAAGCCGTGAGTCGAAGGGGCGTTGCATTCCGCCCTCCAGTGCAGGCGGCTGCCGACGAGGTTAAGCGAGGACTCGCCGCGGTTTTAACGGGCGGTCTGAGTCCGTGAAGTTGGAGAGACGCTTAGTTTGGCAGCATACAGACGTGGCGGTGAAGATAGGCCGTGACGCGTATCGTCGACCTAGCATGTCCGAACGCGGGCCAAGTTAGATCGGATGTGAGAGTATAAAACGACACTCACGAAAGGGAGGCATGGGAATCACCGTTCTGCAGCCCATGAGCTGAGGGCGTCGTTAGATGGGGGTGGGATCCAAAATCACGAAACGCACCGAATTGGCAGCCAGAGCGCAGTCGGACGCGCGCCGGGGGACTAGTCCTTACACCCCTGAGCATGGGCACCACGATCGACCGTGCACAAGTTCGCTTGAGGAGCCTGCTAGCGAACAGAGATTCCATGATGTTCTGCCTTGAAGGCTCCTGGGAGCCGAAAGATTTTTTCGCGCAGGAGATACGAAAGTGTCCGTTTCTTGATCCAGAGGAGGCAAACACACATCCCCAACGCAAAGCTCATCGTGGAAGCAGTGGATCGCCAGCCCGAGTCCATAGTGATTGCGACGGCGGAGACTCAGATCTAGACGCAGAGACGTCGAGTCTTGTTGGGAGGTGAGCGCTGAGCTCGGGCCCGTATGTTGTGTCGTTGAGCGTCCCGAGTACTAGCGGCGGTAGTCTTGTAAACTTGCTGCACAAGAAACATTGTAGTAGTGCGGCGATGAGAGACGACGGACGAATCGGGCCGGTGACCGCTTCCCTTATTTGGGTTTCTACAAAAAAGCACTCGTTGCGTCAACTTCCCTTGCTTCTCACCGTGAGCGTCGAACAACTTATTTCAGAGTCTAAAACTCCTGAGAAAAATCTCCCCACGAGTTGAACCACGTCGAAGTCGAGGTGAATTACTAGACTAAGGCGTACAAAGGGGTCACCGACTCAAGTCGTAAAACGGGATATAATCGAGGCTCTCCACGGCTTCGAGGCAGCTCGTAATTACGCACGCTCGAGTCCTGAGGCGGGAGGGACGTTCTCACTGTTTCTCGGACTCGCTAAAGGCTTCGAGTGCAGGCGAGGTCGGTGTTGTTCTTGCGACTGGTCGGCTACCTGGTAGCTAGCAGGATGAGTGACGAGGAGCTGCAGGCGCGCTCGCCACGGCGACTGGGAGCCAGCCCTCACGAAGGAACTAAGCTAAAGAATGAGTGAGGCGTATTGGGACGATTGGACACTTGCCATTGGATTCCACGCACCAGTGTAGGCAGGTGAGGACTCGGCGGTAGTATCGCCGGGCGGTCTGGGACCGACGTACGCGTTGCGATGGGAGATGACATACCGGGCGAGGAAGGGCAGGTGGTGCTGATGCGAGCTCGGCCTCGTCGACGTCGGCGATTGTCACGCAAAGGTCCCAGGGGGGTGGACGCCGCGAAAGAGAAGGCGTCGGCAGCGCTGGTTATTGTGCGCGTCGACGGTGCGAAGGTGGAGAGGGGAGGGTGCGAAGGTGGCAGAGTCGATGGTGCTGACTGTCGGGTCCGTCGAGATGGAGGTGGCAGTCCTGGGGCATGTCGAGGCCGAAGCGACGGGCCAAAAGCAGCGGGAGAGGGCAGAGGCAGCAGCGGTGGGACTGATTTTCGGGTTGGCAGCGGGTGGAGGGGACGAAAGCGAAGGCGACCGCGACGCGAAGGCCCAAGGGTGAGTGGACGCCGCGAGAAAGAAGGCACCACTGGTTCTTGTGCGCGTCGGCGGTGCCAAGGTGGAGGGGGGAGGGTGCGAAGGTGGCAGGGTCGACAGCGCTGACTGTCGGGTGCGTCGAGACGGAGGTGGCGGTCCTGGGACATGTCGAGGCCGAAGCGATGCGCCAGAGAAGCGAAGGGCCAGAGCAGTGGGCGACGGAAGCAGCAGCGGCGGCGCAGAGTCTGGAGGTTGTCGACGCTGCGCGGGGCAGTGAGAGTCCAGGGCGGTGTCGGCCTCGTCGATGTCGGCGACCGCGACGCGAAGGTCCAAGGGTCTGGGTTCGCGGCATATAGACGTGGCGATAAAGATGGGAGATGGCACGCCAGGCCGGGGGAGCGTGTCACGGACTAGGAAATCGCTGTCAAATTGAATGTGGGATCATGAAAACGACACCCACTCGAAAAGAAAAGATGGTAGGCGGGAGACCAAGTGAGGGAGCACCGTTCCGAAGCCCAGAGGCGGGAGACTAGGGATCAAGGACCGGTCAGCTTTGAGCATTGGCTTGAAGGCGAAGAAACTCACCTGGGGACAACTGTCCAGGAGCCGAAGGACCTGCTGAACGCCAGAGCACAGGGACCTCAAATCGCAAGGCAGTCGTTGTCTTGATTCACTGCCGCCTGGCCGGAGGTCTGGGAACTCGAGGTCGCGACGGTGATACCTCTGCTTCAAAGAGACTCTTCGACGCCGGGGGTTGACGCGCAAAGTACGGAACGAAGCGGCGGTGGCGAGGGTCCAGAGCAGTGGGAGACGACAGAAGTAGCAGTGGTGAGACCCGTTTTCGGTTTGGCGGGGGGCGAAGGGGACGAAGGCGAAGATATCGGTAGCGCCCCAGTCTCGGCGCGTCGACGGAGCCGAGGGTGGACGAAGGTCGAAGGGTCGGTGGCGCTGATGCTCGGCCTCGTCGACGTCGGCGACTGCCACGCAAAGGTCCAGGGCAGGCGGCGGCAGAAGGGCACATATGGTGGTGGTGATGGTGGCAATTCTGGGGCTTATGTCGCGACGCTCGGGTGGGTCGACGGTACATGGGGCGCGAAGGCGTGAGCGACGGTGGTGGCGATCCTGGAGCTCGTCGAGATCGGCGACCGCCACGCCAAGGTCCAAGGCGGTGGGGGGGGGAGGACGGAATAGGAGGCGTCCGTGAAGCTGATTGTCGATTGGCGATCGCTTCGATGTCGGCGACCACGACGCGAAGGTCCAAGGGTGAGTGGACGCCGCGAAAAAAAGGCGTCGGTAGCGCTGGTTCTTGTGCGCGTCGGCGGTGCGAAGGTGGCAGGGTTGACGGTGCTGACTGTCGGGTGCGTCGAGACGGAGGTGGCGGTCCTGGGGCATAGGTGGCGGTCCTGGGGCATGTCGAGGCCGGAGCGACGGGCCAAAAGCAGCGGGAGAGGGCAGAAGCAGCAGCGGTGGGACTGATTCTCGGGTTGGCAGCGGGTGGAGGGGCAGTGAGAGTTCAGGGCGATGTCGGCCTCGTCGAGATCGGCGACCGCCCCGCGAAGGTCCAAGGCGGTGGGGGGAGAGGACGGAATAAGAGGCGTCCGTGAAGCTGATTGTCGATTGGCGATCTCGTCAATGTCGGGGACCACGACGCGAAGGTCCAAGGGTGGGTGGACGGCACGAAAAAGTCGACTGTGATGATTCTCTGGCGCGTGGTCGCAGTGGCGATCCTAGGGCTTGTCGAGACTGAAGCGACGAGCAAGAGCAGCGGGAGACGGCAGCAGTACCGGCGTCGACCTCAGGCTCTGGACCGGCGTCTGAGGACTAGTAAATGGAGGATCTCAGAGGAAAGAAGATCTAAACGAAACTCACTCAAAGGACCTAGAATTCACGCGGGTCCACGCCCGCTCGCGCTGCCGCAGACTAGAAAATAATGCATCTGTACACGTTAGGATTCATGAGATTTAGCGCTCACCCGAAGACGCGACTCTACCGACTGGAAAAATTGTTAGAAATTCGAGGAAACGGCCGCTGGAGGTTGATCGTGAAGGGCACCACGCGGGCTGTGAGAATGAAAATACCCGTCAGAATATTGAAGCCTGGATGGTGAGCGATCGAACTCACTCGATCAATCGAAAAGTTATTGGCGATTGGACGAGGCGCCTTATTATGCGGTAATCCGGAGATTATGACTGGCGTCCAGTACAATGAAAAAGCGCGTCGAATTGGCCATCCTGGCGTACGTCTGCAAGAGGGGGGAAAAAGAAATCTCAGCCTAATTCGCGACGGAGAACATGGCTATTGATGAATCCAGAGCTTCGCTAGAGTTGAAGTGAACACATGTCCACTGTGGCATGAATAACTGAAGACTCACCGCAGTATACCAAAGGTATACATGAGCGTCTCCGCCAAGACGGCTATCGCGGCCCTCTCGCGGCCCGGGCCTGGGCTGTGCAATATCTGATCCCATCTTTCTTTTTCCTTTTGCAATTCCCAACCTACACCCAGCGTCAAAGCGTCCCCAATGTCGACGTTTGTACAGGTGTAACTATGTCTTCAATTCTCGCCCGACAACCACTCTTTCGGCTACTCTAGCACAGGCGGTTGTGTGATCTTCGCCGCGCTTGCGGTCGGCGACCCCCGCCGACTGATAATGATCTTACAAGTCCTCTCTCCCCGGTAATAAGCGGTAATATTCCGACGTGAGGTCCATTTTCATCTCAAGACAAACCAACTGACGCTTCTCATAAGTGCCGTGTACCGTCACTGCCCAGACCGCAGCTCTATAAGTATGGCGCTACGAAATCTCCCTCTCAGTGTCTCCCTCACGTCGGCATCTCGATGGATCCAGCTACGGCGGAATCTTCTGGAGAGCTCACTCAATATGCCGCTCGCACGTCGCCACCCCTCCCTCCGTTAACTGTATCATGGCAGGTCGACGAAAGCTATCAGTTTGGGACCCGTCGTGGCCTCGAGTATAACGTAGTGCCGGGTCCACCGGGTCCAGCCTCGGTCCACTCACAGGTGAAATCATACATCCCACTAGCCTGCCGACACCCGAGTCACTGACGTCCGATGTTATAGTGCTCGTCACCAGGCATAGTTTCCCCAACTCCGACAACATTGGAAGCACTCCGGACTAGTGTCAGTTATTATGAGCCTTGCTCCTTCAATTGTTCACCCGCCCCACGCTTAGTTAAACGAGAAAGAGGATCAAGTCAAGCAGGCCGAGGCCGAAATCAAAGTTCTTCAAGCAACGGTACTTGGGTTATGCTGATATTGGGTTTTTCGCCGCTCACCCCCTTAATCCCATAGCTAGCAGACTTGAACAATGACTTCAACGATTTAAACGCACGACTCGCTGCTGACCACACCACGAACGTCGACCCTCGTAATTCAGGAGGCCATGGCTGTCTCGGACATCATACGTCCTGCTGGTTGGTCTCGTGTCCTCCGATGATGTGCTCCCCCCCCGCAGCATATTGCGCCCATTGTCAATATAGCTCTCCGAGCCTGTCCCTCCACGGCTCCCCTGCTCCCCCGACCTCCCGGTGTCCATGTGCACAGGTGTGTCCACGATTTTTGCTTCCAGAAAGACGCCAATTATCCAGACTCACGGGCATCGTGCGATGACACCCACTGCGATATCCTTGCCTAACTTCGGGGTCGGAAATCTCAACTGCTGTGACCCCAACACACAACTCGCCGAGCCGAAACGTCGACGGTCTTCCAGGTCAGACCCAGACCACTATCGCCTGAAGCAAACCCTGCTGCACAAATATGACTGGACCAAAAGAGCATTCGAGACTGTTCAGGTGACGTTTTACCTCATCCTCATCGTAGCACAAACATTGATGGCGCTGTAGACCCACGTTCACCTTCTTGCCAACCGAACTCTGGACACCAAAAAACCGTATAGGGAGCAGGATGGCAAAAAAATGCGAAGACTGTGCAGAAAGGTCGCCGGTTTTGGTACCGCTATACCCGCACGACATCTCATTCACAACGTTAGGTTGGTAGGAAATTTGACTTGGAGGCATACACCGACTTTTGGCCTGTTCGCTGGATGCTGCAAGTCTACTTGTGTCGCACTTCTATAGAAGCCAAAGCGGGCATAACAGGTGAGACGGAGAGTCTATCCGGGAGCTCTAAGGATGGCGGCCCCGACTCCATCTCGTGGTAATGACCGGTGTCAAATGGCAAATATACTTTCAACTTTGGGTACCGTTATGAACTATTTTACGTTCTTGCGCGCGCGAGTTCTAGTTTGATTTCAGAGAAAATCCAACCGCCCCCGCAACGACTCAGGAGAGAACGGCGATCCGCATACCTCTCACTACCTACTTCGGTCATGGCAATTGTTTGCGCAACCGGCAGGCGTCAGTTTGGCAACATATGTGCCCGCCATTCCGCTTAATTGAAGACATTCTTGCTCATTGGTCTCTGAGACATAGTGCTGCGAGTACAGAAGGGAAGGAAGATTGATTTGATTGTTTATTAACATGCTCGAGCCGCGGTAAGTGGCCATGGGACACATATGGCTGTAGCGTGGCGAGCAGGGTTGGGCAGGAACTTCACGCGCGAATGGGGTGCGGAGCTCTGACGCACGTGGGTACTACTCAAGCGGAGCTCGGTGCTCTGACGCGCGGAGGAGGAGGGGGGAGGGGGGGGGGGGAAGGGGCGACGCGAACCCGGGGTGAGAGATAGGTTCGGGTTAAACGTTCGTATTGTAGGTTTGATTATAGTAAGGAAAGAAGGAAGTGTATTGTCCCACGGTTGACTGTGGATGATCCCGGTTGACTGTGGATGATCCGGTCAAATCCAGCATTTGGTTCGTTGTCCGCCCCAGTCCTATTCCTCCAGTGAACACACAGAGGGATTCTGGACAATCTGAAGGACAAATCTAGCAGACCTCAGTTGAGCGCTGTACGATATCTCAGTCTCCGGAAGGTTGCGTCAAACCCTAGTCTCCAAGACAGGCGCTGTAGTATTTGCGCTCGTTCCTCGCTAGTTTAAACTAGCCAATCCGTCCGAGTTCAAATATGAGAGTCCATGGAACATAAAGCTTCAGCCCTGTCATTCCAATTTATGCCTCCAGCTTCAGGGCTTGATTCAAGTACATGCCGCTTTTGTTCGGAATCAAATATCGTACAATGGGACCTCAACAACATACATATTTTCGGGTTCGTATTAGCCTTGGAGTCTTTTCGTCATGGTGTCCACACAGTTCTACCTGTCCGAGTCGTCGCTGATGAAATCGGATTCATCCACAGCATCTTCTTTGGATTCATCGTAGAAAAAACGACGGTAAGGATACAAGTCGTCCGCCGGCCATGCTTTGGGTTTACCTCGGAGAAACTTGAGGTGAACCATAACAGTGACGGTGTTGCGGAGGATATGGTTCCTCGCGGGCGCAGTATAGACTGGCTCACCGCAGAGTGGACAGCTGTACTTCAGAGCTTTTTCCTTGGCTTGCTCTGGAGTGCATGCAGTGAGTGACACCCAACCAATGGAAAACGGCGGTTACTTGCCAAACCATCCGAGAAGACATACCCTGCAGTAACTGGTGCCACAACACGCTAAGCTTGAATCCGAGTGAGATTGCGCTTTTTTCTTGCGGTATCACTCACATATCCGGTTCATGGAAGACGGTAAGGCATATAGGGCACGTCAATGACTCCTCAAGTTCTTCCTGCAATATCTACCTCAGCATGTAGGCGCAAATTTTCGCAACTGAGCTTTACCTTCTGTTTAGCTGCAGATTCCTTGATATAGTTCACCAGGGTTTGACTTCGCTGGCACATTTGCTCCAGCTGCGCGTTTTTGTCCACCACGCGCAGCTTGTCCTCACTCAGACTCTGCAGCTTTGCTTCGTTCTTTGCGTGAGAGTTCTCCACCTGTTCCCTCTCATTTTCCACCCGCTCCCTCTTATTTTCCATCTCAACGATCCTGCCGACGGCGGCGTTCAGGGGGTCCGGCTCGGAAGACTGTGCCGACTGCAGCGCGCACAACGACAGGTCCCCGAAAAGGCGTCGGGATCTTCGTGCTCGTAGTTCAGACGGACGATTACAAAGTAGGAGACATCCAACGCCCAGAACAGCTTGAAAAAGCGCACTTGGACACTGGCGTCCATATATGCAAATATAGATCAACATCAAGCCCGGGTCATTCGTTATAATCACACAGCTGCAGGCTGCAAACTGTACACGTCAACGGCTCCCTCGCAAGATCATATCCGCCGTACCCAGACTTGGTATGGGTCTTACCTCAACGCCCACCGCAACAAATCTGGCTTCGTGCAGGCCCCATCATGCGGCATGCGGCAGCCCGTACGAGATGCGAGGGTATTACCTTCCCGAGTGCCCAGCCCTCGAGCATCCTTGCCCACCAATATACGCAGCAGCGAGGGCAGCAGGTTACTTTGGCTCCCTCCATTTGTCCACGCTTCTCTCAGAGCCCAAGATCCTAAGGCGTTCGTGCACTCGGGGCTTGACGGGGCAGCGACATGGTAGGGTAGCGGCGGGATGGGGGCCGCGGGGGACCGCAGTGGGGTGGGCGAGGACGTCGGAGGACGGTTACGGTCTTGGTTCTGATTTTCCCTTATACCACCGAACAGACTCACCAACTCAATCACGGACTTTACACAGCTACGAGTCGCGTCTCCATAGATCAAGTTTTCCCTCATTACGTACCCTCTTTTTCTCTTTCTCTCGACTCATTCTCCCTCGGAAAACCGCACTCATACACAACTTTACGATACATTTACTTACTCCCGCTCATACTGCTACCTTTACCCTACCGGCCACATGCAGATATCATCTTTGCAGTGGTTAGAATACCCTTGTGAAGTAGCTCGTCGCGAGGACCACAGTTGAGCGTTGAGGCCGTGGCGGGGCTGCCGAAGTCGCTAGTACCTACCTTTGAAAAAGGTTTTGATTCTATTTTGCACTCATCTCGCCTCCGATTCCTCTGCAACGAATATCAGTAGAGTGAGCGGAGCAAAAGGCTGTGCCACCCCTTACCCCGAATAGATTGAAGCCGACTTGAGGTCGAAAGTCATTTTATCAACGTTACGCTTTATGTCAAAAGGGAGGCAATCACTCGCCGAGTTCTCGCAGGCCGGGAGGCCTAGGCAGGCTTGAACGAACAATTAACGAACAAATCAATTATCATTTGTGTCGAAAAGGGTATATATGCTGTGGCTTTTCAGGATACGTATTTGCTGGGATTTGACGAGTAATACCAATCTGCCCCTCGGGCGCCCCCATCAGCCCTTCGTAATGTGCGAGGAGGTCTCCCTCGGAAAAACCAAGCTCCCAGTCCAGCACCTCGAGGAACTCACGCTCAATGCGTCCAATATCGCGCTTGTGGAACACACCAGTGCATGTCGCCCAATGCACATTCTTCAACGGGCTGTCGTTGGTGTATTTCGACGCGACAATCAGCGCCCCCAAGAACACACGCTCCAGCGCCCACTTTTCGACTGCAATACAAAGATGTGGGCGAGAGCGATCGATGTATACCAAGGCTGTTAACAGAGTGGCAGCGGTGACCCCGGCTCGGTACATGACTCTTGACACAAACATGGTGAAGCCTGAGCGGCCGACATCATGCACAGATTTGGAACGGTCATTATGTGTCGTTTGCATAGCATGATCCACGGTTTTATAGGTTCGATCAACCACGTAGTCTGTGGAGAGTTCGTGACTGCAAGTTCGGAGGGGTAAAGTACTATTGTACGTACCGATGACCACGCTGGACACAGTGATCCCGATCAACTTTATGAGAGCAGGCGAATGGACAGTGGACCTCCTAGGCGAAGCAGGAGCAGTATTTACATATTGGAGGGCAGGCAAGCACATGAAAAAGGAGGACGAGCTGGACGACGATTCGGAAGAGGCATATGTTGCCATTCCTGAGGACGAAAAGGCAGCTTGTGAGTCGAAACCAAGCATCGGCGAGATACTGTGGCCTCAAGTCAGGCATGCTGTATATATGCGTTCTCAGAGACCACCGAATGCAGTCGACGGCGCTCATGACAGTGGAAGGGGTCAAATCCATCAACGAGCCGGCCGGCGTAATAGCTTCCGGCCGCGGACCCTTTTAGTTATGATTGATCGATTAGGACGCATCATTTCCTTTCGTTCTTTCAGTTCCTTTCAGTTCCTTTCAGTTCCTTTCAGTTCCTTTCAGTTCTTTCATCGCGATCGGCTTTCACTTGCTTGCAATCCTCGCATATCTGGCCTTGATTCCAACGATCACCTCCAGTCTACGGCTTCACATGTGGCCACCTTCGAATGACCGTGAATCCTCCATTGCAATATTTAATCTCTTGAGTCCTGTTATGCGGAGTCCGTCACCCACCCATGATCGTTCGTGGTCGTTCCCATCGTTTGACTCTCAGTGAAAAAGGGACCCCCCCTCGCCGATCATTACGGTTACAGAAGCAGAAACCACCGTACGAATGCCCTTCCTGCTATATATCGTGTACCTAACTCCCGTCGCTGAGATCACTGCCTCCTCCTCGAACATATCGAAAGGCCGGGATAAATTCAGAAGCCAGGGTCAGAACAAGAACTTCAAACCCGCTTTTTCCCGTTCCGGCTTCACCACGAACACTCCGTACTTTTTTCCAGCCCGGCCCAGCTGAGGGTGGACCCCTCGTTGTCCGGAGCGCATTCCGTTCTAACGTCGAGGATCTTGACTTCGATGTTTTAACTCTGAAGATCGAATCCTACCGACACACGGCTGGTAACTGGGAGAATACTTCGGGCCACGCCGTCCACCCCGTCGAGTTTACTGTTTGGCCGCCAACAGCGAAGGGGAGTCAGATGGCCGTTCATTTGGTAATTTCTGTGATACATTTCGTCTGCTAACGACTCATAAATTGCGCCAGGGCTGGTATCGCAAGTCCGGGAAAGTTACCAGCATGGCGCTGAAAAAAATCTCCAGAGCGCGTGCGAATACGTCTTGCAGAGACAGCATCATGTGGCAGGAAGGGGCCCGCTTGGCAGATTGTCTTCGCCAATGGCAAAAATTTCGCCGAGCGTGTCGATCTGCACGCGTTCAATTGCCATGTACGTCGCAGTGCGCAACTCTAAACTCGACTGCTAACCAGCTGAAGCCATCAAGATGGTACAGACTTACCTTCTTAGACATGAGGGTTCTACGAGTTGGATAGCGCAGCCCTGGATAGATGGCGGTCTAGTGACGGATTTCCGTGACGTGGCTGCTTCAGAGGATGCCCCTGTGTACGACACGCTGGAGGGCTTCTCTCATTTCACATTTCAAGCCAGTGACCGCACTCAGGTTTTTGTTGGGTTCCACGGTGACGATACAGTGTCACTGTCCACTCTCTCTCTGACTTCTCCTTAGGCTTCAAAACTCAATGCGGATATCAAGTGTTCGACTCCCGCACATATTCACTTGAGGCGGGAAATTACCTCGATGGCTCGAATTTCAATGGTGGCTCGGGTGAACCTGGCGGCGACGTCTTTCTGACCACGCACCAGTGCAACCATGTCTGTAGGGCTTTGAAACTCCCTTGGTTAGAGACTTAGGACAAGGTGGCGTATTTACAGTTCGTGTTGTATATTCGACCGGACGATCCGATAACAAATTCGCGTGCTCTGAATCAATACATCCTGCGGCCGTAGTTCAGAGCCCAGACACTAATGAGAGTCTGTCGCTTCAAGTACCTCCCGGTTCTCTGCCCATCTACACAGCGGTTCTGAGAAAATTTCGCGCTATTTCCTCTTTTACTGTACGTTGAGTGCTTCCTCCTGCCCGCCACCCTTGTATCTACCGTGGTTGATACACCTCTTCCTCCTCCTGCCGGTCACTTCGTTCCAACTTCGTTCATCGAAATCTTGAAATCTTGAGGCTCGGAGTCCGCTTGTCATACACTCTACAGAACATGCTGAGATTGCTCCTCCTTTAAATTTCCATCGCAAAGGATGCTGGCATCATTCATGACTATAACCTTTTCTTCTCGGCGGCACAGATTGCCGATGCGAGTATGAGCGGTCGGATCCTTCGGCAGCTGTTGTGAGATCATTTTGCCGATAGTCCGATACAATGTTTCACTCATTTCATCGAAGTAAGCTTAAGGTCACATTTCAACTAAAAGATTTCGAAAGGTATTACCCTCGGTTATCAGTCTCTGTTGAATATGCAGAGGATTCAATACGAATAAAGCATTCTTGATTTCTCGGCATCTCCGGCCTAACATTCACTTCCTCCCGTCTCTCGGAAGAATTGCAATTTCAAGGATCAATTGATCTTCCGTGAAGGCACCCAGTATCAATTGAGACGTAAAAGTTGCAAATAGCGATGATGACCAAAACAACTGGCGAATCTAATCCGATAAGAGATCGGCATATACGTTGTTTGTCCGATCATAGTGCGGACGGATTTGCCTCCCAAATGGCCTCTATGTCGAATCAATATGCGGAATTTTGGCCCAAATTTGCGCTCAAGTCCGATACAAAGTGGATGACAGAACTTACCGCCACCAACGACGTCCGATCTCGGGTGAGGTGGAATGTTCGAATTTCGGCCATTCTCGGCCATCGTTTTCGGTTCGTCTTCGGCAACACAAGGAAGATGCCGTGGCTGGCCTAGCGCGCAAGGGTCACGATTCGGCCCGGAATCAACGTTTGAAAAATAAATTCAGGACTCGTTCTCCTTACGTTGGCCATCCACAAAATTTCGGCCAACGATTCCGTAGCATACCGTTTATCAATACTCGATGTACCTGGGCGCTGCAAGTCTCCCCGGACAAAATTATCTACTCTAACGCGGGCCTGATCTGGTTATGTTGCGCCGTTTTGCAGCTTAGATCGGCTCCGCTGACGGTAGTTGGTCGCCAGGAGGTGCGATCCACTTTGCGGACGGAACGAGCTGAAAATCGACCTACCGGATCACAATGCGTACGGATCTGGGCTGGCAAGCAAAGTATGCCGATCTCCTAATCCGTAGCTCAGTAATTCGGAAACGCGCCAAATGCTGCCTGAAAAACATCTTCGTGATGTTCCGTTGGCACTAGCAATGCATTTCCAGGAGTCATGCATCTTAGGTATCTTGCAGATTGATATTGGGTAGAGTATCGACAAACGATAGCTAAATGCCCATTGGTAACTGGTTTGCGTCGCTGATATATAGTTGCAAACGTAGAACGATGCCAGCAAAGACTAGGATCTGCAGCGACCCTCAGCGGTGTTTTGGCGCATCAGCAGTCACCCAGTCCCTGCTCGCACAAACATTGGTTCCACGCTATAGTTGCTGACACTCAGGCCGTAGGAAAAGGTATAATAGTGGCTTCCCTCGCGGCGGAATTGTCTATACCCCAGCCCCCATTAAAGTCCCCGGGCTCGTTTACGCACCACCCACATCGATATCGTCTCACACTTGAGCCGTCAGGCCTGATGTTTAGATCCAGCTCTCCCAAGCCTTCGCTCAAGAAACTGCAACAAGACCTCTTGAACTCCCAGAAGGAAATTGCTGCTTTGGAGGCCTTGGTATTAAATCACGTCGTACGATTCAATCTCTGACCTGTTGGGTAGGTGCGCCGCCAAGGTGGGGTTCAACCCCGAGGACCTGAGAAATCCTCGGCTCAAAATGTTTTGTTTCCCTCATCCTCGCTTCGGAATATTTCACAACAGGTAGTTGCAGTGAATCCAGCTCACTTCGACGTCCATCTCCTCCCCATCACGGTCTTGCGGGCAATATTTTTGTATTTCCTTCCGCTGGGTAGCCCTTTGACCCTTTGCTGGGTGTGCCACAGATGGAGGGCAGTTGCTATGAGCACAGTCAACCTGTGGATCAATCCCTCTTTCGTTCTCGGATCTGCGTTCTCCTCTGCAGGTCTCGATCATACGGACCGGCTGGAACACTGCGTTCGTGAAATGTGTGGCTGGGTTGATCGAGGCCGCACTTCTTCAAAAGTATCCATGTCTATCTTTCGGAGCACAAACACCAACTATTTTGAGTGGAGCCCACCATCGTTTTTGGAGCCCTTGATCCGCCCATATGCTGAGTGTTACCGCTCTCTCAATCTCGATGTGGCGCAACACCAGCTGCACCCACTATTGGACGGACGATCACACTTCCCAAATTTGCAGTCTCTCTCACTCCACCTCCCCTTTCTGGATCTCGACCTTTGGCTATGGCATGAGGGTTTAAGCCTCTCAGCCCCGTCTCTGCAGATTTTGACGATCACCGCTGGCACAGTGGTGTTGGATTCCACGGTATTTAACGGGTTCACGACGAGTTTCCCCTGGAGTCAGCTCGATACCCTCGACATGCAGGATACCCTTTTGGATCCACCCACTTGGTGGGAGATTTTAAGCCGATGCCATTCTCTCCGCACCGGAAGCTTCGCGGTACGGCCCAATCCCTCACGCAGCAGGGAGCATCCAATAATCCTCCCCAACCTCACTACACTACACATCAAGTTCCAAACACAATTCTACCCCCGAACCACAACCGAGATTTTCGACCCGAGAATTTTTCATCCGGTGTCTTTCCCATCCGTCAGTTACCTCCATGTCGCTGCAAAGGTGGACTGGTCAGATCCCCTCTCATTCATTGAATGGGTCAGACGACAATCTGCCACCCTTCGGTGTCTCACGTTGGAGGTCAGGCTATCGGACGCAGCCCTCTTTGAGGTTCTCGGATTCTGTCGGGATCTCGAGCAACTCACGCTGTACCTACCCCACGGCGATGTGTCTCAATGCCGGCCGGCCTTCCAAGCCATACAGCAGCGTGCTCTCACCAAAATGCGAATATTAACAATAATCAGCGCGGCCGCTATCTATGTCTCTGCCAGGACGGCACGATTTTCATCGTTGGATGGCGTAGTTTTTGACCTCGTGCAAACCGTGATGACGTGGGTTGCACTGGAACTTCGGCCAGGTTCAGAATTGCGACTATTTGCTGATGGCGAAGTTTTATCGGAGTTGAGAACTTGTCTGCGCGAGGGAAACGACATAGTGATCATTTCACACGTGTCCGATGAAACATCTGGGGGCGGAGTACATGCCGATTGTACATCTCTGAGGATTCAGCAAGGCAGTAGAATTCTACGGATCTAATCCGGAAATGCTCTGCACTGCTAAGTAGTGTACACTGTGTACTTTGCCAAAGGATTACCTGTCTCTTCATAAAATTATGGTCATTTGTCCGAAGCGCTGTGGGAAATCACTCCGGCTTTCTTCCCGTGAAGATGCCGAACCCGAGGCTTGCCGTGCAAATACTGGATTATTTCGTTCACAGGGGGGCGAGCGGGTAGTCTATTAGCTACCGCGGCGCGCCTCGATTCCCGTTAGGTCGCCTCATTCTATAAGTATCCGTTTTAGGGGGGCCTGACGCGTGACATTCACAAAAAGGGAACGAAGTGAGTTTTTTGTGCTCTACCAGCCGAGAATGTCGCCAAAACATCAGAAACCTCGTCATTTATGCTGACACCGTCGCAAATCCCGGTATCCCGTCCTTCGTATTCTCTCAGCTGTAAAGAATCCATTGGATATACAAATACAGCGTGCACTAGAACATTTTTTTCCCACCCACCGACGCTAAATGCTCTACAGACCAACTAAGTACAGACGCACCAACTTTCGCTGAGCTGAGATCGATGTCCACCTTCAGTTTTTGCAGTTGAGTGGAACATAATTTCCCGGCTCAAATTGGTGCCTCGCCAGACCTGCAGAACAAACCCTTTTTGTGCCCCGCCGCTCGCCGGCCTACTTCCAATCATGTTAAACGTCGTTTCGGGTAACGTGACAAGGGGAAAAAATCTCGACACCGCCCTAGAATTTTATTGCACATGAGTTTCAGGGCCACACACCAATATCTGGAACCTACTGGCTTTCTTTCTACATTTGCCTGGACCTGGAGGTTACCACTTAGCCTGAAATTCAACCACATCTGAGGATTCTGAACCACATGTTCATTGAATTTTTAGGCCTCAGAGTATGGCGGTCAGAGTGCCCCTTCAATAAAACCGGTGTAAACTTTGTGTTTTCACACTGATTTTTGGAACTTGAGAGTGTGAAATCTTTGAACCAGTAATTTTTTCCTCCCACCGACTTAAAATATCAAGTCTGATGTGTGCTTTTTTTCTTCTCAGAGTGATTTTTTCTGAGTACCATAAACATATTGTCCTTTGTTGGATAAAATCATCAAGGCCCTCCGGGCACCCCTGGTACCTCCGCCAGGATCTTGAGCTCGGAGGTAATCAAGTATCCAACATCAAATTCAGAGGAACAGCTTGCTCAGCAAGTTGTCAGCGACGACCCTGGGTCGGCCTGATGGCAGCGTCTGGTACAGATCCCGACTAGGACTTTAAACCCCTGTCTGTGTCCCCTCGACAGTCGTACAGTGTATACGACCTGTCGGCAATTCTAAACCCCGAGATGTGTGGATACCGTCCACCAGATGTCGGGTATGCACAAGTCTAAACCCCGAGATATGTGAAGAGCCGTTCAGCGTATGTCGGGGTATGAGAAGTTGCACCCCGGAGTACGAGGAAGTCGTCCTAAGTAGTGCGGGGTGTGGATAGAATTAGACCCCAGAGGGAATGAGAGTCGATGGGGTCTAAAGCGAGAACACAAGCCAGTATCAAGCCAAAGTGGGCCTGAGATTAGACAAGGTAGAATCTACTGTATAGGAGATTCTACTACTGGTTATATAGTAAAATAAATATACTTGGCGATCACGGTTTCCTAGTAACTAATCACTGCGCAGGGTTAATGCAACAGTTGTTCGGCGTAGAGGGGGTTTCGATGCCGATCGAAACCTCCTGGTTGAAATGACTTCGATTGGAATTTGACAAAGGCCGTCCATGCCGTGCTAATCCGAGTATGCTGAGTCGTGATCCGAGTGTGATCATGACATTATCCCCCCCGTCAAGGTCAGTGTCCCAACGACCTATTCGTTCATTTTCCTTTCCTCATTTCTAGTTCCCTTATTTTGCACCTCTCCTCCCTTCCTTTCTTCAGTTTTTTCCTCTCCATCATCCTGTTGCCGTCCCGTTTTTCCCTGTTTTTTACACCCCGAACCCCCTTATTTTTCCTGTTCTCGCACCACGAGACCCCTGATCCACCTTGCTTCATGATTCCCTTCGTCTCTCTCTCTCTTTTTTTTTCTTTTCTTTTTCCTTCTCCCTCCCGCTAGCACTCAACACCTCATTTCCGTCAAATCACCCTTCCTTCTTAATCCATGCATTCCCTGCTTCCTTCCCCATCCGTCCTCCATCAGTTGATACCGCGCTGATCTTTGAGGATCCCGCCGTTGTCGAACTTTGATGGCTTCCCGATTTGGATCGACCCTGGCGCAGCCCTGAACCCCGATCTCAGAAGCCGTTCCTGAGGATCGGGGTGTGCTGCGGGGTCTCGAGCTTGATTCTTCGTATCCCCCGCCTCCCCTTTTTTCTTCCTTCTTCATCGTCCATGTCGCCCTCCAAGTCTGCTATCCAGTCATCCACTTCACATGGTCCGCAGCCTTCGTCCACTTTGCGTGGGCCGTCCACCATCCCTCCTCTGATCCCCCCTGCCCTTCTTGCCAAGCGGCAGCGCAAGTGGGCTTACTTCTGCCAACCCCGGTTACCGCCCTACAAGCCCCTGCTTGTCGCAGACCCCACGGGCTCTATGGAGCCACACCCTTTTAGGCGAAGAGTTCCGACTTCGCCTCAGGGGCCATCCTCTCCAGGAAGGCCCTGACAGGAAATGGTACCCAGTAGCATTCTTCTCCAAGGTCCAGCGCAACTACAACAAGGAGATGCTTGTGATCTTCCGGTCTTTTGAGAAGTGGCGACACTTCCTCGAGGGCTCACAGCACCTTGTTGAGATCTGCTGCTCCTCGTTCCGGCTGATTTGGATCTGGTGTCGTGCGGCCTCGGTAATACGCGCCTGCATTCGCTGAATCTCTGCGAGGTCCCTAGCGCGTTTCTTCGCTGCCGCGTCCACCTCTGCCGCTCGTCGCCCCTCCTCCGAATTCTCGTCCTCAGGATATCCTCGCCTGCCCCTCGCGTCATGACCATTCCCTCCGCTAGATCCACTGACGGCACCCTTCTGGTTGTTGTTTGCTGCGGACATGGCGTTGTGGAGCGCGAAGGTGGCGAGGAGATGGTGGCGAGAAGAAAGAAGTGAAAGTCCACTTACGGCACCGCACCACGTGATCAAATCAACACGCGACGTCATTCAACAATTTTCGGCGAGTTTTATTTTTAATTAAATTCTTCAACTGAGTCGGACTATTGTTTGTCTAGGGATCCGAACCCAAGAGGGGGATACTGTTATGTCCGTGCAACGGCTTACTCGGTCGGCCGACAAACTCGGCCAACGCGAGGAAGCTCGGGAACTTTCCGAGATGTCGGAAAGTCCTCGGGTTATTTTCCCGAGGTTGGGTTCAGCGCAATGAAGGTCTGCTGAGTGTTGCCCGTTTATCCTGCCTCATGTTCGCCTCACGTTTGCCTCATGCTCGCCTCATGTTGTCTCAGCCCTGGGACTTCTTTGATACTACCATACTAGACTTCCATATTGGGACTTTACCTTGTTGTCAAGTCCACATGCTCCCCATCCGATAACGCTGGATATTCCCACCACTATACTAGAACTACTATTTAATAGCCTTAGGATACATCCTGTTCTTCAATTTAATAATTGAGTTGCTTTGCCTTCCCCGCATTGCCTCTGGGTTCTTTCCGACTTCTCTCTATCTCGCTTTCCCCCTGCTGTAGCGCGAGTAGTACGCTCACCCTCGCTCCTGTGGTGTTGCATCACTCCGAGCCGTCAGTGCCCTTCCTGACAAGTCGGGTAACCTCCCAACCCGACGTCGCCCAACCCGATCTCGTTCCGACTTACCCTCGCTGCTCGCTCGGCCCCTTGCTCACCTCTCCTCTGGGCCTGGACATAACATGGTCCCAAGGTGAATACCTCACAAGGTGGAGACGTTCGGACACCTGCAGGAGGCGCAGTATGGGGAGCGGCCGGGCCGAAGCATGCAGCAGGTCGTGGACGCATTCATCCACCAAGCACAGGTGAGCATGGATGAGGGGAAAATAATCTCCATGATGTGCTTTGACTTGAAAGGGGCATTCAACGGGGTGAGTCACCGAGTAATCGTGGAGGAGCTAGCAGCACTGGGGTATGCGCGTGCGACAATTCACTGGGTACTGTTGTTCCTCAATGGGCATCGGGTTACGGTGGTAATCGACGGGAAGAAGACGGTCACATTCAGATGTGTCGACTGCAGCGCCCCGCAGGGCTTGGCGCTGTCGGTTATACTCTTCCTGCTCATCATTAACCAACTCCTTAAATGACTCGCGGTGCTCTCGTTGGTGGTCCGGAACCCATCGTGGTGGGGCGGCTTCCTTGACAACATACACTTCTTAATGGCAAGTACTTCCATCCTCGTCAACGTGGCTATGCTGGAGCAGGCGGGGAGGGTGGCGAAGGAGTGGGAGAAAGAGGATGAAGTGAGGTTCGAGGAGGACAAGACCAATTTGCTCCACGTCTACAATGGCAGGAAGGACTTCTCGGAATTTCGTGTGCGGTTGGGTGGACAGGCGATCAAACCAGCGCCGATGGTGAAGTGGAGGGGACTGCTGCTTGGCAGGTGCTTGGACGGCCGGGCACACATTGCAGCGAGGGCAGCATCAGCGGCACTCAACACGTCCATTGCGGTAATCACTCCAAAAAAAGTGTGGTGTCTGGGCTCCTGATTACAGTTCTGGAACCAGATGTATCAGTAGCAGAATAAGTAGTGTTGATCCTGTAACTGACATGAAGAGTTTTTGGCAGGCTGATTTTGTTGCTGAAACGGGTCATTTTGGCAGCAGTTTTTGTTGTGCCGAAACTTTCAGTTTCAGGCAGCATTCTAGCATGCCGGAAACTACTTGTAAAACTATTAGTATCTGGAGCAGTATCAAGCATCATGGAACAAAAGGTATTGGGCACCATTTCAGGTGATGTCTCAAAACAATAAGTATCGGCTGGCCGGATACCCGGGCTTCGGGCCGCCTGAAAACAATAGTTTCAGGGCGGCGCCCAAAACTGCGCCCGATACTAATTGTTTCTGATGTATCGGTACTGCTCCTGATACTAATAGTGTCCGGAGCAGTATCAGGAACACTGAAATTATGTCTGATACAAGAGCTTTTGGCACAGTGGAAATGGATGCCGAAATGACCCGTCTCGGCAACAAAATCAGCCTCTCAAAAACTTTGCATATCAGGTTCAGTATCGCCACTACTTATTCTGCTACTGATACATCTGGTTTCAGAACCGTAATCAGGAGCCCAGAAACCACATTTTTTTTGGAGTGAATGCACTCGACCTGGGGGATAAAGCCAACACTGATAAGAGACCTGGTGAGGGCCACCGTCATCCCTTGCACGGACTACGGTGTTGCATCGTTCCTACCTCTACATCCCTCCGCCTTCAAACCGCTTGACAATATCAACAAGTCCACAGCGAAATGCATCACAGGCGGGTACAAAACGGCGGCGCTGGCAGCTCTGGAGATAGAGGCAGTGATCTTGCCAGCCCAACTGCAAGCAGAATGCATGGTGTTGAACATTGTATTGACGTACCTCACACTCCCCCGCTCCCATCAGCTCCACGCACTTGTCGCCAACACCATTGCATCCCTGCCCAAAAATGCCATAATGTGTTCAATCCTACACATGGTTGAGCACATCCCAGGTATATACTGGCCGTCAACTGCCCCAGCTCGCGGTCAACCCATCCGCCAGCGGAACGTACAACGGGTGGTCGGAGAGGAGGAGTCCGCCGCACCGTTCAACGCCACGTTGGGGATGGAGCCGATTGTGCCCGTCTACGCGCCACCATGGAACACAGCGCTCCCTGTAACAACACTAATACCACACAAGGACAACATGTTGAAGGTCCTGGAACTGGCAATGAACAATGAACGGGTGAAGCCGGTAACCTGGTTTACCAATGGATCCCTGATGGAAGGGAGGGTGGGGGGAGCGGCGGTGAGAATCGAGGGTGGAGTGGAGATGGAGAGACTTGTGGTGCCACTGGGGGAGGGCCAGGTATGCGATGGGGAGATGGAGGGCTTGGTGAGAGTGACGGGAATGGCGCTGGAGGTCGGGAATGCACATGTCCTGTGCGTGGCAGACTGGCAGGCGGCACTGTGCAGAATCACGTCCATCGTTGGGGTAGGCTGTCCTAATCCGCTCTCGGGTGCCGACAGGGAATCGCACGATGAAGCCAGAAAAGATATGAAGTCATGCTAATCTACGGCCCAATCGGGCCACTACGCCCGGATGACATCGGCTAACTACTCTGCGCCAACTACCACATGTGCCCCCCTCCTCTAGGCAACGTCCTCGTTGCCTGCTTCCTTCTCTTCAACCTCTGCCCAATCGATGTTCCCACCGCCTTTTCACCCTCTTCCTCGTCCATCCAACCTTCCTCTTCATCGGTCTGCTGTCTCCTCCCGTCTGCTTCACGCGCTGCGCTCTCCTCCTCCCGACTTGGTTCTGGCTCCTCGAGCACCACCGGCTCCGCCACTCTCTGCGTCTCCCCGCTGGTCATCCTTGCTCTTCTGGCCGTTTCGTATGCCTCAAGCGACGACCCTTTGGGAGCCTCGAGCGGCCGCAAATGTCGCGAGTTATACTCGCCCGCTAGCTCCTCTTCGTAAATAGTTTCGATGATATAAGAATTCAAAAGACGTTCCTTGACTCTGAATGCCCCCGACCACTCTGGCAAGATCTTCTTTGATGTCAGGTATGTTTTCTTGTACTTTGGATCGAGGACCTGGACAAGGTCACCCGGCGCGAATATGACCTCGCCGGCCTTGGAGTCGAGTACACGGCGATCGAACGCCGCCTTCCGCGCCACACCGTGCTTGACAGCGCGTGCGTAGCCGTCAAAACGTTGCTGAGTGGCGTATGTGTGCTGCACGTCGATGTCATCCATCGAGATTTCGTCCGAGGCGGCCTGTACCCCTGTCTCCGCGGTGTTTATGACCATCGCGAAGAACAGCTCGTTCGGGGTGTGGTCCAGCGCCCTAAGGATTCGGTTGTTCAGTAAGAAAATGGCGGTGTCAAAATGATCAGGCCAATTCGCCGGCAGGTCTTCCCACTTCTCAATCTTCCTCCAACCTTCTTCTCCCAGATCTGGCGCACACAACCTCTTCACACTGGGCACATGCTGCTATTTGCGGCCCCTGCAAATTGACACCAAATTGACAGCAAATTCATCATTTGCCGAGAATTTGCCTGTCATTTGCGCAGCCCGCAAATATTATATTTCCTTATCATTTCCTTATCATTTTTTTATCATTTGCTTGGCGCCCAAATTTAGAATTTACAGGCCAGGTAAATTGAAAGCAAATTGAAGGACCAAACAACCCTGAGAATTCCCTAAAAAGGCAAATTTTCAGGTCATCTGGTCATTGGTGTTCCGATGTATCCCCGCGTTTCTAGCCATAGATTCAGTTGAATACCATTTTACACAGAGCACTGGTAGATACAAAAATGTCCAGCTGTCCGAGAAAACATGAATTGGTGTTTGTAAACAGAGAGAAAGAAGAGAAAGAGAGCAAAATTGCCCCTTTACATAGGCCTCTCCCCTCGGAGATATGACGGCATTCCTATGGCCAGATGACCTGAAAATTTGCCTTTTCAGGCAATTCTCAGGGTTGTTTGGTCCTTCAATTTGCTTTCAATTTACCGGGCCTGTAAATTCTAAATTTGGGCGCCAAGCAAATGATAAGAAAATGATAAGGAAATGATAAGGAAATATAATATTTGCGGGCCGCGCAAATGACAGACAAATTCTCAGCAAATGATGAATTTGCTGTCAATTTGGTGTCAATTTGCGGGGCCTGTAAATGATAGCATGCGCCCAGTGTCAAGATCCCCAGCAGGATCCTGTTTGTCCCTTCGACCAGCCCATTCACCCACGGTGAGTACTTCGCGACCACATGTGTCTTGACACCAAATTTGCCGCAAAGTTGTCGGACATCCGCGTTGTCAAAATGGCTCCCGCCGTCTGTCTGGAATGTCTCCCAGGGCGCGTAGCCCGTGAAGAGTGTGTTAAGCGCCGCCTTCGTTGTCACCGCCGAGCCGTGAGTCTTGTACTTGAATCCGAAGACTCATTGTGACGCTGTGTCCAGGTATAACCCAACCTCCTTGTACCCGCCTTTGCCCTTCGGCATTGCCAAGTAGTCGCCGACTAGCAACTCGAATGGGTGGCGCCGGGTGATCGGTTGTAGCAGAGCATGGAGGTGGGTTGACCCAAAATTCAGGCACTCCCCGCAGTTCTGGATGGCGTCCAATAGGATTTTATCAATCGCCGGGGTTTTGAACCTGTCAGTGAGTTTCAGCTTCATTGAATCACGACCAAGGTGGCCTCCTTCTCGATGCTCCCGCTCTGCCTCTATGCGCATCTCTGCCTGCGTGAGGCATTCTACACGTGCCCGTGCCCTACGTGACCTGCCGCCCCCGACATGCCACAACTTCCCTCCCTCTACCATGTACTCTCGTGCGCGATGCTTTGCGCGTCGTACAGCCTTCTCATCGCTATCCTTAGCAATGATTCTGTCGGGATCTCGAGCAACTCACGCTGTACCTACCCCACGGCGATGTGTCTCAATGCCGGCCGGCCTTCCAAGCCATACAGCAGCGTGCTCTCACCAAAATGCGAATATTAACAATAATCAGCGCGGCCGCTATCTATGTCTCTGCCAGGACGGCACGATTTTCATCGTTGGATGGCGTAGTTTTTGACCTCGTGCAAACCGTGATGACGTGGGTTGCACTGGAACTTCGGCCAGGTTCAGAATTGCGACTATTTGCTGATGGCGAAGTTTTATCGGAGTTGAGAACTTGTCTGCGCGAGGGAAACGACATAGTGATCATTTCACACGTGTCCGATGAAACATCTGGGGGCGGAGTACATGCCGATTGTACATCTCTGAGGATTCAGCAAGGCAGTAGAATTCTACGGATCTAATCCGGAAATGCTCTGCACTGCTAAGTAGTGTACACTGTGTACTTTGCCAAAGGATTACCTGTCTCTTCATAAAATTATGGTCATTTGTCCGAAGCGCTGTGGGAAATCACTCCGGCTTTCTTCCCGTGAAGATGCCGAACCCGAGGCTTGCCGTGCAAATACTGGATTATTTCGTTCACAGGGGGGCGAGCGGGTAGTCTATTAGCTACCGCGGCGCGCCTCGATTCCCGTTAGGTCGCCTCATTCTATAAGTATCCGTTTTAGGGGGGCCTGACGCGTGACATTCACAAAAAGGGAACGAAGTGAGTTTTTTGTGCTCTACCAGCCGAGAATGTCGCCAAAACATCAGAAACCTCGTCATTTATGCTGACACCGTCGCAAATCCCGGTATCCCGTCCTTCGTATTCTCTCAGCTGTAAAGAATCCATTGGATATACAAATACAGCGTGCACTAGAACATTTTTTTCCCACCCACCGACGCTAAATGCTCTACAGACCAACTAAGTACAGACGCACCAACTTTCGCTGAGCTGAGATCGATGTCCACCTTCAGTTTTTGCAGTTGAGTGGAACATAATTTCCCGGCTCAAATTGGTGCCTCGCCAGACCTGCAGAACAAACCCTTTTTGTGCCCCGCCGCTCGCCGGCCTACTTCCAATCATGTTAAACGTCGTTTCGGGTAACGTGACAAGGGGAAAAAATCTCGACACCGCCCTAGAATTTTATTGCACATGAGTTTCAGGGCCACACACCAATATCTGGAACCTACTGGCTTTCTTTCTACATTTGCCTGGACCTGGAGGTTACCACTTAGCCTGAAATTCAACCACATCTGAGGATTCTGAACCACATGTTCATTGAATTTTTAGGCCTCAGAGTATGGCGGTCAGAGTGCCCCTTCAATAAAACCGGTGTAAACTTTGTGTTTTCACACTGATTTTTGGAACTTGAGAGTGTGAAATCTTTGAACCAGTAATTTTTTCCTCCCACCGACTTAAAATATCAAGTCTGATGTGTGCTTTTTTTCTTCTCAGAGTGATTTTTTCTGAGTACCATAAACATATTGTCCTTTGTTGGATAAAATCATCAAGGCCCTCCGGGCACCCCTGGTACCTCCGCCAGGATCTTGAGCTCGGAGGTAATCAAGTATCCAACATCAAATTCAGAGGAACAGCTTGCTCAGCAAGTTGTCAGCGACGACCCTGGGTCGGCCTGATGGCAGCGTCTGGTACAGATCCCGACTAGGACTTTAAACCCCTGTCTGTGTCCCCTCGACAGTCGTACAGTGTATACGACCTGTCGGCAATTCTAAACCCCGAGATGTGTGGATACCGTCCACCAGATGTCGGGTATGCACAAGTCTAAACCCCGAGATATGTGAAGAGCCGTTCAGCGTATGTCGGGGTATGAGAAGTTGCACCCCGGAGTACGAGGAAGTCGTCCTAAGTAGTGCGGGGTGTGGATAGAATTAGACCCCAGAGGGAATGAGAGTCGATGGGGTCTAAAGCGAGAACACAAGCCAGTATCAAGCCAAAGTGGGCCTGAGATTAGACAAGGTAGAATCTACTGTATAGGAGATTCTACTACTGGTTATATAGTAAAATAAATATACTTGGCGATCACGGTTTCCTAGTAACTAATCACTGCGCAGGGTTAATGCAACAGTTGTTCGGCGTAGAGGGGGTTTCGATGCCGATCGAAACCTCCTGGTTGAAATGACTTCGATTGGAATTTGACAAAGGCCGTCCATGCCGTGCTAATCCGAGTATGCTGAGTCGTGATCCGAGTGTGATCATGACATTATCCCCCCCGTCAAGGTCAGTGTCCCAACGACCTATTCGTTCATTTTCCTTTCCTCATTTCTAGTTCCCTTATTTTGCACCTCTCCTCCCTTCCTTTCTTCAGTTTTTTCCTCTCCATCATCCTGTTGCCGTCCCGTTTTTCCCTGTTTTTTACACCCCGAACCCCCTTATTTTTCCTGTTCTCGCACCACGAGACCCCTGATCCACCTTGCTTCATGATTCCCTTCGTCTCTCTCTCTCTTTTTTTTTCTTTTCTTTTTCCTTCTCCCTCCCGCTAGCACTCAACACCTCATTTCCGTCAAATCACCCTTCCTTCTTAATCCATGCATTCCCTGCTTCCTTCCCCATCCGTCCTCCATCAGTTGATACCGCGCTGATCTTTGAGGATCCCGCCGTTGTCGAACTTTGATGGCTTCCCGATTTGGATCGACCCTGGCGCAGCCCTGAACCCCGATCTCAGAAGCCGTTCCTGAGGATCGGGGTGTGCTGCGGGGTCTCGAGCTTGATTCTTCGTATCCCCCGCCTCCCCTTTTTTCTTCCTTCTTCATCGTCCATGTCGCCCTCCAAGTCTGCTATCCAGTCATCCACTTCACATGGTCCGCAGCCTTCGTCCACTTTGCGTGGGCCGTCCACCATCCCTCCTCTGATCCCCCCTGCCCTTCTTGCCAAGCGGCAGCGCAAGTGGGCTTACTTCTGCCAACCCCGGTTACCGCCCTACAAGCCCCTGCTTGTCGCAGACCCCACGGGCTCTATGGAGCCACACCCTTTTAGGCGAAGAGTTCCGACTTCGCCTCAGGGGCCATCCTCTCCAGGAAGGCCCTGACAGGAAATGGTACCCAGTAGCATTCTTCTCCAAGGTCCAGCGCAACTACAACAAGGAGATGCTTGTGATCTTCCGGTCTTTTGAGAAGTGGCGACACTTCCTCGAGGGCTCACAGCACCTTGTTGAGATCTGCTGCTCCTCGTTCCGGCTGATTTGGATCTGGTGTCGTGCGGCCTCGGTAATACGCGCCTGCATTCGCTGAATCTCTGCGAGGTCCCTAGCGCGTTTCTTCGCTGCCGCGTCCACCTCTGCCGCTCGTCGCCCCTCCTCCGAATTCTCGTCCTCAGGATATCCTCGCCTGCCCCTCGCGTCATGACCATTCCCTCCGCTAGATCCACTGACGGCACCCTTCTGGTTGTTGTTTGCTGCGGACATGGCGTTGTGGAGCGCGAAGGTGGCGAGGAGATGGTGGCGAGAAGAAAGAAGTGAAAGTCCACTTACGGCACCGCACCACGTGATCAAATCAACACGCGACGTCATTCAACAATTTTCGGCGAGTTTTATTTTTAATTAAATTCTTCAACTGAGTCGGACTATTGTTTGTCTAGGGATCCGAACCCAAGAGGGGGATACTGTTATGTCCGTGCAACGGCTTACTCGGTCGGCCGACAAACTCGGCCAACGCGAGGAAGCTCGGGAACTTTCCGAGATGTCGGAAAGTCCTCGGGTTATTTTCCCGAGGTTGGGTTCAGCGCAATGAAGGTCTGCTGAGTGTTGCCCGTTTATCCTGCCTCATGTTCGCCTCACGTTTGCCTCATGCTCGCCTCATGTTGTCTCAGCCCTGGGACTTCTTTGATACTACCATACTAGACTTCCATATTGGGACTTTACCTTGTTGTCAAGTCCACATGCTCCCCATCCGATAACGCTGGATATTCCCACCACTATACTAGAACTACTATTTAATAGCCTTAGGATACATCCTGTTCTTCAATTTAATAATTGAGTTGCTTTGCCTTCCCCGCATTGCCTCTGGGTTCTTTCCGACTTCTCTCTATCTCGCTTTCCCCCTGCTGTAGCGCGAGTAGTACGCTCACCCTCGCTCCTGTGGTGTTGCATCACTCCGAGCCGTCAGTGCCCTTCCTGACAAGTCGGGTAACCTCCCAACCCGACGTCGCCCAACCCGATCTCGTTCCGACTTACCCTCGCTGCTCGCTCGGCCCCTTGCTCACCTCTCCTCTGGGCCTGGACATAACATGGTCCCAAGGTGAATACCTCACAAGGTGGAGACGTTCGGACACCTGCAGGAGGCGCAGTATGGGGAGCGGCCGGGCCGAAGCATGCAGCAGGTCGTGGACGCATTCATCCACCAAGCACAGGTGAGCATGGATGAGGGGAAAATAATCTCCATGATGTGCTTTGACTTGAAAGGGGCATTCAACGGGGTGAGTCACCGAGTAATCGTGGAGGAGCTAGCAGCACTGGGGTATGCGCGTGCGACAATTCACTGGGTACTGTTGTTCCTCAATGGGCATCGGGTTACGGTGGTAATCGACGGGAAGAAGACGGTCACATTCAGATGTGTCGACTGCAGCGCCCCGCAGGGCTTGGCGCTGTCGGTTATACTCTTCCTGCTCATCATTAACCAACTCCTTAAATGACTCGCGGTGCTCTCGTTGGTGGTCCGGAACCCATCGTGGTGGGGCGGCTTCCTTGACAACATACACTTCTTAATGGCAAGTACTTCCATCCTCGTCAACGTGGCTATGCTGGAGCAGGCGGGGAGGGTGGCGAAGGAGTGGGAGAAAGAGGATGAAGTGAGGTTCGAGGAGGACAAGACCAATTTGCTCCACGTCTACAATGGCAGGAAGGACTTCTCGGAATTTCGTGTGCGGTTGGGTGGACAGGCGATCAAACCAGCGCCGATGGTGAAGTGGAGGGGACTGCTGCTTGGCAGGTGCTTGGACGGCCGGGCACACATTGCAGCGAGGGCAGCATCAGCGGCACTCAACACGTCCATTGCGGTAATCACTCCAAAAAAAGTGTGGTGTCTGGGCTCCTGATTACAGTTCTGGAACCAGATGTATCAGTAGCAGAATAAGTAGTGTTGATCCTGTAACTGACATGAAGAGTTTTTGGCAGGCTGATTTTGTTGCTGAAACGGGTCATTTTGGCAGCAGTTTTTGTTGTGCCGAAACTTTCAGTTTCAGGCAGCATTCTAGCATGCCGGAAACTACTTGTAAAACTATTAGTATCTGGAGCAGTATCAAGCATCATGGAACAAAAGGTATTGGGCACCATTTCAGGTGATGTCTCAAAACAATAAGTATCGGCTGGCCGGATACCCGGGCTTCGGGCCGCCTGAAAACAATAGTTTCAGGGCGGCGCCCAAAACTGCGCCCGATACTAATTGTTTCTGATGTATCGGTACTGCTCCTGATACTAATAGTGTCCGGAGCAGTATCAGGAACACTGAAATTATGTCTGATACAAGAGCTTTTGGCACAGTGGAAATGGATGCCGAAATGACCCGTCTCGGCAACAAAATCAGCCTCTCAAAAACTTTGCATATCAGGTTCAGTATCGCCACTACTTATTCTGCTACTGATACATCTGGTTTCAGAACCGTAATCAGGAGCCCAGAAACCACATTTTTTTTGGAGTGAATGCACTCGACCTGGGGGATAAAGCCAACACTGATAAGAGACCTGGTGAGGGCCACCGTCATCCCTTGCACGGACTACGGTGTTGCATCGTTCCTACCTCTACATCCCTCCGCCTTCAAACCGCTTGACAATATCAACAAGTCCACAGCGAAATGCATCACAGGCGGGTACAAAACGGCGGCGCTGGCAGCTCTGGAGATAGAGGCAGTGATCTTGCCAGCCCAACTGCAAGCAGAATGCATGGTGTTGAACATTGTATTGACGTACCTCACACTCCCCCGCTCCCATCAGCTCCACGCACTTGTCGCCAACACCATTGCATCCCTGCCCAAAAATGCCATAATGTGTTCAATCCTACACATGGTTGAGCACATCCCAGGTATATACTGGCCGTCAACTGCCCCAGCTCGCGGTCAACCCATCCGCCAGCGGAACGTACAACGGGTGGTCGGAGAGGAGGAGTCCGCCGCACCGTTCAACGCCACGTTGGGGATGGAGCCGATTGTGCCCGTCTACGCGCCACCATGGAACACAGCGCTCCCTGTAACAACACTAATACCACACAAGGACAACATGTTGAAGGTCCTGGAACTGGCAATGAACAATGAACGGGTGAAGCCGGTAACCTGGTTTACCAATGGATCCCTGATGGAAGGGAGGGTGGGGGGAGCGGCGGTGAGAATCGAGGGTGGAGTGGAGATGGAGAGACTTGTGGTGCCACTGGGGGAGGGCCAGGTATGCGATGGGGAGATGGAGGGCTTGGTGAGAGTGACGGGAATGGCGCTGGAGGTCGGGAATGCACATGTCCTGTGCGTGGCAGACTGGCAGGCGGCACTGTGCAGAATCACGTCCATCGTTGGGGTAGGCTGTCCTAATCCGCTCTCGGGTGCCGACAGGGAATCGCACGATGAAGCCAGAAAAGATATGAAGTCATGCTAATCTACGGCCCAATCGGGCCACTACGCCCGGATGACATCGGCTAACTACTCTGCGCCAACTACCACATGTGCCCCCCTCCTCTAGGCAACGTCCTCGTTGCCTGCTTCCTTCTCTTCAACCTCTGCCCAATCGATGTTCCCACCGCCTTTTCACCCTCTTCCTCGTCCATCCAACCTTCCTCTTCATCGGTCTGCTGTCTCCTCCCGTCTGCTTCACGCGCTGCGCTCTCCTCCTCCCGACTTGGTTCTGGCTCCTCGAGCACCACCGGCTCCGCCACTCTCTGCGTCTCCCCGCTGGTCATCCTTGCTCTTCTGGCCGTTTCGTATGCCTCAAGCGACGACCCTTTGGGAGCCTCGAGCGGCCGCAAATGTCGCGAGTTATACTCGCCCGCTAGCTCCTCTTCGTAAATAGTTTCGATGATATAAGAATTCAAAAGACGTTCCTTGACTCTGAATGCCCCCGACCACTCTGGCAAGATCTTCTTTGATGTCAGGTATGTTTTCTTGTACTTTGGATCGAGGACCTGGACAAGGTCACCCGGCGCGAATATGACCTCGCCGGCCTTGGAGTCGAGTACACGGCGATCGAACGCCGCCTTCCGCGCCACACCGTGCTTGACAGCGCGTGCGTAGCCGTCAAAACGTTGCTGAGTGGCGTATGTGTGCTGCACGTCGATGTCATCCATCGAGATTTCGTCCGAGGCGGCCTGTACCCCTGTCTCCGCGGTGTTTATGACCATCGCGAAGAACAGCTCGTTCGGGGTGTGGTCCAGCGCCCTAAGGATTCGGTTGTTCAGTAAGAAAATGGCGGTGTCAAAATGATCAGGCCAATTCGCCGGCAGGTCTTCCCACTTCTCAATCTTCCTCCAACCTTCTTCTCCCAGATCTGGCGCACACAACCTCTTCACACTGGGCACATGCTGCTATTTGCGGCCCCTGCAAATTGACACCAAATTGACAGCAAATTCATCATTTGCCGAGAATTTGCCTGTCATTTGCGCAGCCCGCAAATATTATATTTCCTTATCATTTCCTTATCATTTTTTTATCATTTGCTTGGCGCCCAAATTTAGAATTTACAGGCCAGGTAAATTGAAAGCAAATTGAAGGACCAAACAACCCTGAGAATTCCCTAAAAAGGCAAATTTTCAGGTCATCTGGTCATTGGTGTTCCGATGTATCCCCGCGTTTCTAGCCATAGATTCAGTTGAATACCATTTTACACAGAGCACTGGTAGATACAAAAATGTCCAGCTGTCCGAGAAAACATGAATTGGTGTTTGTAAACAGAGAGAAAGAAGAGAAAGAGAGCAAAATTGCCCCTTTACATAGGCCTCTCCCCTCGGAGATATGACGGCATTCCTATGGCCAGATGACCTGAAAATTTGCCTTTTCAGGCAATTCTCAGGGTTGTTTGGTCCTTCAATTTGCTTTCAATTTACCGGGCCTGTAAATTCTAAATTTGGGCGCCAAGCAAATGATAAGAAAATGATAAGGAAATGATAAGGAAATATAATATTTGCGGGCCGCGCAAATGACAGACAAATTCTCAGCAAATGATGAATTTGCTGTCAATTTGGTGTCAATTTGCGGGGCCTGTAAATGATAGCATGCGCCCAGTGTCAAGATCCCCAGCAGGATCCTGTTTGTCCCTTCGACCAGCCCATTCACCCACGGTGAGTACTTCGCGACCACATGTGTCTTGACACCAAATTTGCCGCAAAGTTGTCGGACATCCGCGTTGTCAAAATGGCTCCCGCCGTCTGTCTGGAATGTCTCCCAGGGCGCGTAGCCCGTGAAGAGTGTGTTAAGCGCCGCCTTCGTTGTCACCGCCGAGCCGTGAGTCTTGTACTTGAATCCGAAGACTCATTGTGACGCTGTGTCCAGGTATAACCCAACCTCCTTGTACCCGCCTTTGCCCTTCGGCATTGCCAAGTAGTCGCCGACTAGCAACTCGAATGGGTGGCGCCGGGTGATCGGTTGTAGCAGAGCATGGAGGTGGGTTGACCCAAAATTCAGGCACTCCCCGCAGTTCTGGATGGCGTCCAATAGGATTTTATCAATCGCCGGGGTTTTGAACCTGTCAGTGAGTTTCAGCTTCATTGAATCACGACCAAGGTGGCCTCCTTCTCGATGCTCCCGCTCTGCCTCTATGCGCATCTCTGCCTGCGTGAGGCATTCTACACGTGCCCGTGCCCTACGTGACCTGCCGCCCCCGACATGCCACAACTTCCCTCCCTCTACCATGTACTCTCGTGCGCGATGCTTTGCGCGTCGTACAGCCTTCTCATCGCTATCCTTAGCAATGATTTCGAGCGCTTGAATGGCCTGCAAAAACACCGGCACATCAGCAAAACGAAGCTTCAGCGCTGGAATATCCTCTGCATCCGTGACCGTATACAGGTCAAAAACTAGGCCGCTCTGAGCGAACCAGTCGCACTCGACAGACCACGTACTCCCGTCCTCGTTCGTACGTGCAATGTTTGTATATTTGCGACTCAGCGCGTCGCCTACGAAATTGACCGCGCTGGGGAGATGGCGAATTTCGCGGATGTCGTGACCCATGACGGCTTCCAACCACCTCGCGTGCGTTGTTGATAAGCTCGTGCTCATCACAGTGTCCCGCAACGCTTGGCAGTCGGTCTCGATTTCGATGGGGAAGCCATACGTGGTGTCGGCAAATCTGTCAAGTGAGTACTTGAGCGCCGCAAATTCGAGGAGATAGGGCTTGTAGCGCTCCTCCGCGAGTAATGTTCGCTTCGAGGCAAAGCCGATGGGGTGCAGCTTGTTCACCGTCCTGCCATCCGGCATCACCGTGTCAAAACGTTGGCACAACATCCCTCCGAAGCCCTCCTTTGACCCGTCCGTTGTCACAATGAAAGCCCGGCCATCGAATACCGGACCTTTGAGCACTGGTTCCGATGTCAGTGCCACCTTCAGCTGTACAAACACCGCCTGCTCCTTCACTCCCCACTTTTGCTGCAGATCCACCGCCCTCATCCGCCGTCTCCACTCCCCTTTCGACCCCGATCCTCCTACTCTTGCCAGCCGCTCCAGGTCAGTCAATGGCTGCGCGATACGTGCATAATTTTTGCTCAGGCCTCGAAAATGTCCACACAGCCCCAGAAACGACTTCAAATTCAGCAAGTCGTGCGGCGTGTCCCAATCGACGATTGCGGTGAGCTTCGTCAAGTCGGGCTTGATGCCGTCTGGTCCCACGCGATTGCCTGCAAATGTAGCTTCAGTCATAAAGAACTGCATTTTGACCGCGGAAAGGGAAAGTTTGTGTTCGCGGATCCGCAGGAAGACCGCGTGCAAGTTGGCCATTTTCTCGTCGAAATCGTTGCCCGCCATACCGCCGTCATCCACAAATAGCTGAAGTTTCGTTCCGACCATGTCGCTGAGAGCGCCCACTGTTGCCTTGCTGAATGTTGAAGGTGCGCCTGTCAGGCCCATCGGCATTTTGCAGTAAGTGAAGTACCCGCGGCCTTCAACAAAAAAGCACAGGTAGGGTCGAATGTCCTCGGCTGTGGCGCAAGCGTAAAACCCTTTGGCAAAATCAAAGACAGACACCCATCGGTGCCCCGATAGTAATCCTTGTTTCCGCTGTATGTCCCCCTGTGGCATCAGCACGACTTTCGTCTTGGCATTGAGCTCACGGTAATCATGACAAACCCTCCACGACGGATTTGCAGGATCATCGACCTCTGGTGCCGCTGGCGGGCGCTCAGGCAAGGTGAAACTCGGTGGTAACCCAGCCGCTATGCACTGGTCGTTGATTTGGTGCTGCAATTCGAGGATTGTTCGTGTTTTGCCGTTCTGGTGAGCCTTCTGCGCCAACGTTGTCGGGGATACACATTTGACGTCCTTCGGATCCATGGCCTCGATTATCCCCGCAGCCAGCATTTCATCG